>CAUYQG010016515.1:0-10925 GCA_963574415.1 Tarsius wallacei
CCTCAGGATTCACAAATATCACTTAAAATGAGAATGACTTGAGGAGATCTACCCAATAATCCAAGGTTTATTCAGCAAAAACACTTCTAGTTTCACCTTGTAATTTATGGAATGCTGCTATCTTATCCATGGAAGTCCCTAATGGGAAATGATATCAGTCCATGATCTAAGATCTATCAGTAAAATTGTTAAACCTGGGTTTCCCTTATTGCCTACTGCCACTACTCTCCTGTCTCGTATCACTTCCAACACCCAGTATTTCAGTGCCATTGATTTATGGTCTGTCTTTCTTAGTATTCCCCTTAATAAAGAACTGCAATATCTGGCTGCCTTCATCTGAATAAAAACAACTATATATAATGGGTTGCTATGCTCCAAGGATTTATTGGGGCCCTTACATCCTTCTTGCACACACTAAATGCCAGTTTTAGAGACTTCTCAAGATGATCCATTTTGAACCAATACATAGATGATCTTCCTCTATATTATGACAGTTAGGGCATTGAATAACTTCTTAAGACATAAGCCAGAGAGGGTCACTAAGTGACTAGACACAAAATCTAATTATGCTCACTGTTTCTGATAGCTGGGCTTTGGAGAAACCATCTCCACAGACCAAATCTCTACTATTCAATATTTTTCTTCCTTTCTTCCTTGAGTCTTGCAGGACATGGATACCTACTTTCTCCATAATTGCCTCACTCCTGTTTTCATTGACTAGGGAATCATTCTTAGACCCAGTAGTCTGACCTATTATCACCAAATGTTTTTGAGACCCTTAAGAGCTCTCTACATTTACAACCCTCCAAAGTAAATAAAATAAATAAACTGGCTGTTAGTGTGCTAAATAGGAAGCATCTTTCCCAACCACCCAAGACTTCCAAGCTGTTTCCAAGCTTTGGGACAATGCCTCTGGGTCCCACTTCAAGTTACTATGCTCCTGGTAGAATTGTTCATTCCCCCTTTCTTGCAAAGCTTACGTAAATGCTTCTGATTCAGAAATAATTGGATGGAGAAAAGCCAGATGTTCAATTCACTCAGCTGGACTTCAGAGACACCCAGGCAGCCATTTGATAGCTTGTAAGTCCATTGCCTGAGCTGTTGTGTGTGGGCTGCACAACACAACTCACCGTGAAAAGCTCAAAATGTGAGATGTATGGACAAACGATAGTTTGGACCCTTTAGCTTTTATTTGGACCCATCGATAGTCACTTGTCTCATCTGCCAGAAGTATAATTCTGGAAAAAAGCTGTCCAGTTAGAGCAAGGAAGGCAAGCAGCTTCCACCTTCTCCTCACCCACCCCAGACTCTCTTTTACTGGCAAGTAGAGTCTATCCAATTACCAAAAGCACAAGGTTGCTAATTAATCTGCATGTTTTCTCTGAATGGTCAGAAGCTTTTTCCTGATGAAATCCTTCAGGTGCCATAGTTTTCCGAAAACAAATCTTCCCCACTTGGGTTATTCTCTATGTCATTCTTGAGTGACAAAGGACTACGTTTCATTGGCAAAATTTAACAGGAAGTTCAAAGAGAGTAAACAGTAGCCAAACATTCCAACGCTCTCCCTATTCTCAGTCACCAAGTACCATAGGAAAAGCCAACAGTATCAAGTCCAAACTGGCTAAACTATCTGAAAATTTTGACTGACAATTGCCGTTAATAATGCCCATTACTATATGACTCTCAGTTCTTCATTGCTATCTCCACCTAAACTCTCTTCTTTTGGAATTATCCCAGGAAAACCCATTAGGATGCCTTATTCCTCTTTACTAGCAAAGTATTCAGACTTGACTCAATCTGACATCCTCAGATACTGTCAAGGGAAAATAAATATACTTAGTATTATAATCAACAAGTCAAAGTTGTCTTCCATTTAGAACTTCCTGATTTTCCCTTATACAGCTTACAAGAGATCTAGTATTCTGTAAACACCATCATAGGAAAACTATACTTGAGCCAGCATCGAAAGGAACTTTATGCCATTTTACTCATTGCTAATGATGCTGTCAAATTACAGGGTGACAACCTTGTGTTCCTGTTTCATAAAGAAAAAATACAAAAGTTCTTAAGATTGGAGACACATTCCAAGTGGACCTCAAGCTGAGGATCCTTCAAGTGTCACCAGAAGCTGATTTCAGCTAGAAGCATCAGTCGTCTCCATATCCTTGAAACAAGCAGATGATGTCATGAGATAGTCAGTTTCTGCCCACAGCCAAGAAACAACATGCACCTTGATTTCCCTTCCTATGCCTCGCTCCTGTATCTTTTTCCTCTGCTTAGAGACCCTCCTGCTCTTTTCAATTTTTTTTCAAGAGTCATTTCTATGCATCATAACTGCCTGCCTTCAGCATGACTTTTTCCCACCTGATGTTAGTCTTTAACTTCATTTTTCTGCTCCTAAATTTAGGAGTTTCTGCTTCTTCCCTGCCCTCTTCTTTCCTTACTTCTTAGCAAAACTTTTTCATCCACAGAAACTTGTACAAGTCTGGGCCCAAGTAGTTACTGATTAACATCATATACTATTCATATTCTTCTCATTTTGCAGTATACACATCTGGAATTTCCATGATCTATTTTTTTTTTAATTTTAAAGATGTGGGGTACAATTCAGGGTTAGGTACATAAGTGGTCATCGTACAGGTAAAGTGTGTTCTTTGATCAATTAAAATGTTTGTCTTGCTTTGAATTTCTTTCTTTCTTTTTGTTTTTCTAAATTGAACAATCATCCATCTTGGGAAATCCTGGAACCTGTTCTAGTCTATTCTCACAAAGATCTTGCCTATTTTTATTGCAATTACAACAGTAGCCCCATTCTGGGAATGAGCATTTGCAATTGCACTTACCTCACTGCCACTAAATTCCAAATAAATCCCAAGCTGCAGATTCCTGAAGCATCCCACACAGGAATGCACTTTCCCCCATATCCCCTCCCACCCTAATTCCTTGGATCCAACCAACTACACATGAGCCACCTCTGGGAAATCCTTTATCCACCCTCAAAATTTGCATCATTTGGGTACCCTTAGCCATCAGATAATTATTTGTATGACTCCCTGTTAGCTCTTGATGTTTCTTATTTTGGCTGTGGAACTCTCGCCTATTTGCTGTCCCTGGTCAACTAGACAGGATCTGGTTAACTTGCCAATCTTACTAATCTCGTCATCATGCTCAGTTCCTCACAATATTCCTTCTTGAACTATCTCTAAAACAATTGCCCACTCTCTTCTGTTCGACTTACTTTCACCATGAAACAAAAAGGTGTCCAGGACATCACAAATCCCCTTGTAAGTGATCACAGCTCCTATGAAGGTGAATCTCACTCGTTTTGGGGAAAGATTTGCTGTTTTTTGGACTCCATCCCAAAGAATCTATGATCTGGCTGAAGAAGTTTAATTCCTCATAAGTGATCCATTCATTGCTGAGACAACTCACCTTGTTCCTGGACAATATCACCAGTGGGCTCAAATCAGTGGTCCACCGATGACCAGAAACCAAGCAAGCTGTACTCCAGAGCTACATTGTTCTCAAGGATCCTGGCTACAGAAGAGGGTATCTGAGCAGTGGTTGAAAGCAACTTCTGTATCTTTGCCCTGGCAACCTATTTCACATTTTTGCCTGAACTAGGAAGTTTCTAAAAGACTGTTCCTCTTTGTGATAAGGGCCATAATAACATGATCTCTTCTGCAGTGGATACCACACTGACTTTGCTTCCTCACTGAAGGCTTACCAGGTTTCAGGTACTCCTCTGTGATTTAAGCCTCAGTGAATGAGCCCCTCCTAATGTGTGCCTCAGTGACTGACCCTCCTCTGTGATGCATGCCTCAGTAATTGGCTCTCCTTTGTGACAGATGCCCCAAGGATAGGCTCTCCTCTGTGACAGTTGTCCCAGTGACCTGCTCTCCTGTGTGATGGATCTCCTCTCGCTCTTCTCTCTTCTCTCTGCTGTGTGCTCCAGTGAGCAGCCTTCTTCTGTGATAGGTGCCCCAGTGCTTATCAAGACAAGAAAATCATTACATCACTGCCATTGTGCTAATATGAAGGAGAGAGAGTGGGTTCTGTTCTGTGACTTCTTTTGGGATTTCCTGAAGGCATACAGATTAATTCAGCCTCTTTTCACCATATTTCTGTTTATCTTAATAAATTCCTCTCATTAAATGCCATGTGGCTTGCATAGTACAGAAATTGGTGACTGTCACAAAGTAGTCTCAACAGGTGGTGCAGCTGGTCCTTAACGAACAAAAGGTGATCAAATGAGAATGTGACTTATTACTCAGAAGAAAGAATAATTCTTCTTCTTCACTTGATCAAGAGGAGGAACTGGTGTCCAATATTAGTAATGTTTCATCTACTACTCCCCACTCCTCTCTCCCTCTCTTCCTCTCTGTCTTCTCGCTCCTGTTTTTACTATATTCAGATTCAGAATTGAGCCCAGTGCTATACTGAGGTGGTTTTACCTCTATTGCAATACTTTCTGAATAAAATCTATATTTTTACATTTTATTTTAGCTAGTGTCTCGCTTTGGTTCTCTTTGGAAACAAAACACTAAGGGTCCAAATGGCAATGATTGCTTTTCACCTGACTGTAATTGGAGTTTTCAGAAACTGAATTCTAAGGGTGAGATTGCTATAGACTTTGTAAAAAACATGTTTCATTTTAAAGTTGTTTTCTGTATACTCAGAATGTTTTATCACTAGTATGTGTCTACTGTCTCAGAATTTTCTTTTATTGATATTTATGTCATTATTTTATTTTTATATATTTCCTTGAATCTTTCTGATCTTTTTTTCTCTGCACAAATCCATTGTTGAGGTGATTTACATGGATAGATTCATTCAGTTGAAATATTTTTTCACACCTGGAACAAAATTTACCTAGTAATGATTTTTTTTTTCTAGTTTTAATATGCTATTCTTTATTTAGGATTTTTCATTTTTGTTAATAAGTTAGATTGGACCTTAATTTATTACTTTTTGCTCTACTTGTCTTATTTTCTTATCAGTGATATGCTACTTTCATGTCAAATAAAAGAAAGTTTCAATTCTTTTAATATTCTCTGGATCACTCTGTTTTTGGTAGAAACTATTTCTTCCTTGAAGAGCAGTAGAACTTGTTTATTAAACTCATCTGTAACTAGTTTCTTTGTTTAAGCAGTAGAGGTGACTAGCAAGTTGATTTCTTCATTTTGATATTTTAATTAAACCTTCTCTTTTTGAAATAAATATTTGTAATTTATAATTTCCCTAGACTTATTCCTTTCATCTAAATTTAAAATTAAATATTGACAAAATTTGTTCAAAACATTATTTAATTATATATTTTTTAGCTATAGTCATGCTCATTTTAATTTCTTATAGTGTTTTTTAATGCTTTTTTATTAATTATTCTTGTTTACAGTTTGTCTTTTGGGTACATTTTGAATTTTGTTGTTGCTGCTGTTCTTAGAACCAGTTTTGGTTTGTAGGTAGAAATTGCTGCTTGATACTTTGTATCCATATCTCTCTCTATTTCTTCCAAAATAATAACCCTTGTTGGCTCAGGTATCCATTCCTTTTTTGGGACACAGAGAATCTGCCCATAACCTCATCTATCGGATGGTCCTCAGCACGTTAAGAGTAATTCTGTCTTTCTAGACAGTGATTACTTCTAGAATGAATATTTGAAAACATTTGGTATAATGTGATGCCAGTTGATACTTGCAGACTGATTTGAGAACATGCTTGTTTTTCTAACAAGACATTTTTATTGGAAGTGTTATTGGAAGACACTTTTTCTTCTTGTCCTGATTAAATGTAAGATCTGGAAATGCTGCAATATCTACTTTTCTAAACACAAAGCTAAAATATTAATAGGGAAAACCAAGAGAGCTGCTGAGAAATGTATCTGAAGTCACTGGCTGTAGCAGCCTTGAGTCTTATTCTATGTCTTCATGTAAGGGTGTGATGGTACACTTTATGTGCCAACCTGGCTAGACTATGGTGAACCATCTTCAACCAAACACTAACCCAGCTGTTGCTGAAAAGATCTTTTAGATGAGATTAACATTTAAAATAAGTTTATTTTAAGTAATTAAAATCACCCTCCATATTGTGTTTAGGCCTTAGCCAGTTAGTGGAAGGCTTCAGAGTAAAGACTGAGGTTTTCCAGAGAAGAAAGAATTTTGATTCCAAATTACAACATAGCAAGTCTACCTGTGCTGCCAGTTCTCATGATTGTATGCACACATTTCTTAAAATGAAAATAAATTTATCTCTATATAATATACACTCATATGTAGGTATATATAATAATATACAGCAAATAATGATATATACCTATATAATAACAGATATTGTACATTATATATCATATAATATATAATATATATAGCAATATATATATCATTTATCTAATAATGTATATAGCTTATATATAAAACATAAATCATAGCAAAATATATATTTCTTTTTTTTCTGGAGAACCCTAACTAAAATAGTGAATTGTACAAGTTCTTTAATTTTAAATTTAAGCTGAAATTTTGATACTTGCAACAGAAGTATCCTAATATTTTTATTTTGTTCATAGGTCTTTTTTTCTGTTTTACTATTCTTTTATCTTTATTATTCACTTTCTTCTGTTTTCCTTGCATACACTGCTTTTTGAATATTAAATTAGATACTTAATTTCAGTGATCTCTTTCTTCAGTTATATCACAAAAAATTCTATATTACTATATTGCTTAGAATCCTGCTACCAACCTTGCCTGAGTAACTAAACTTTAACATAAACTTTAAATTTAAAGGACATATTTATGCTGAAACTATTAGTTAGAGCCTTAGGTCTTTTAAGTCAATGAAAATTTAATAGCTAGTACTGAAATTTTAAAACAATATATAAGAGAGCACATCTAGAATGATGGTGTAAAGGCCTCCAAAAATTTATTCCTTTATAAAAGCAATGTGAACCCTGGTAGAAATTGTCAAAATCAACTTTCACAGAACTCTGGAAAGTGACCAAATGCAGGCAATAATCCAAAAAGTGTTTAATCAAGAAAAGCAACTGAATCTCAACAAAATTGAAATTTGTAAAATTTTCACTTGCCCTTTTCCTTTTGTTTTTCCAAGAAAATCTTAGAAATCAGCTGACTAGTAGTAATGGTAACCTTGAAAGCCAGCAGTCAAGCAGCTACTAGAGAGAGAAGAATGGGTTTGGGACTTTCCTAGCCACTCCATTTTCAGATAATTTTTATTATTTAATCTGCCTAGTAGTTTTCTGGAAATTCTCCTAAGCAGGATTTGTTCTTATTAAAATTGACTCAGAGCTTGATCAATGCAAATAGTTCTTTCCTTGAGATGTTTATTGGGAAAACAACTCAGTGACAATTGGCCTAACATCACATCTGCCATGAGTAGTGATGTAGATAGGACTGTTAAGAAACTAACTGGCCAGGTGCAGTGGCTCACACCTGTAATCCCAGCACTCTGGGAAGTGGAGGCGAGAGGATTGCCTGAGCCCACAGGTTCAAGACCAGCCTGGACAACATGGTGAATTTTCAATAAATTAAAAAATTAGCTGAGCATGGGGGCTCACATCTGCAGTTGCAGTTACTTGGAAGGCTGAGGTGGGTCGTTTGAGCTTAACAGGTCAACTCAAAAAAAAAAAAAGAAACAAACTGAAAAACTTAAAAGGAAAAGCTGAGAAATGTGATAACCATAAGGAAGTCTGAAAAACTCAGATATACTCTTGAAAATTAGAAGGCCACATTTATATGCAGAATCATGCCAATGAAGAAAAGTGACCTGAGAAGGTCTTAATCTCTCATCTCTGACTGGTTTTGAAAGTAGGAAATGAAGAAAGGACAGCATTTATAAATTAACTACCATGGCATCAAATACATGCCCTAAAACACGTACACTGGCAGCAAAGATTGGGAATCTCACTGTTTAAAAAAAATAATGTTCAATCATTAGCTGATCACCGAGCTAAGCAGACAGATACTTTATGGTCACACATGGCAAATACTTTACAATATATGTTTAGAAAAGTCACTAAACAAACAAAAAACAATAATATCAACAAAACAACAAACAATAATGACAACAATGAATTCTGGTGCGATGGAAATCTAATTTTAAGAGTTGCCACATTATGTGATTTAACACATCTAGTTTTAAAAAATGTATAAGACATAAAATGAAACCAAAAAGTGAGGTTCATAGACAGAAAAAAAAATGTTTAGGAGGAATCCCAGACATTGAACTTGCTAGACAAAAAGTTTACATTAGCTATTTTAAATATGTCCAAATAATGAAATGAAACTATAAAAAAACTTAAAAGCTGTACACCGAGCAGAATACTAATACAGGAAATACAAATTCTAAAAATAAACCAAATAGAAATTCTATATTTAAAAATTACAATAAGTAAAACATTTACTGCAGTGCTTCAACGGGAGATTTTAACTGGCACATTTAGTGAGCTTGAAGCTTAATTAAGATTATCTTTCTTGAGGAACAGAAAATGAAAAGAAGAATAATCAAGGCCAGGCACAGTGGCTCACATCTATAACACCAGCACTTTGGGAGCCCAAAATGCGAGGATTATTTGAGGCCAGAAGTTTGAGACCAGCCTGGGCAAAACAGAAAGACCTCATCTCTACAAAAAAATAAACAAAACTTAGTCAGATGTGGTGGTAGTCCCAGCAACTTGGAAGGAAGAAGTGGAAGGATTGCTTGAGCCCAGAAGATTGAGATTGCAGTGAGCCATGATTGTGCCACCGTGCTCCAGCCTGAGTGACAGAGTGAGACCCTGACTCAAAAAGAAAAGAAAAGAAAAATCAACAAACTTGTGACATTATTAAACATATCAACATGTAAATTTTGAGAATCTCAGCAGGAGAGAAGAGAATAAATAATTCCTAAAGTTCCAAAATGTGATGAAAGTATAAATTTAGACAATAAAAAAGCTCAAAAATATCAAGTAGAATAAATTAAAGATTTCCATACCTAGGTAAGTCATAATAAAACTGTCTTAGCCAAAAATAAAGAGAAATTTTTGACAGCAGGAAGAGAAAGTGGCTTATCATATACAAGGGGTCCTCAGTAAGACTAATAAGTGATTTTTCACAAGAAACCATAGAGGACAGAAGAGAGAGTAGGATGGAATATTTAAAGTGCTTCAAGAAAATGACTGTCAACTAACAATTCAATATCAGCACAATTTTGTTTCATTAACAAAGCAGAAATTAAGATATTCCCAGATAAAGAAAAATTGGGAAGATTTGTCTCTAGCAGATTTGGTTTACAATAACTACTGAAAGAATTCTGCAGGCAGAATTGAAAAAACACTATACACTATTTCAAACTCACATAAAAAATAGTTACACTAGTAAAGATAAGTACAGAAGAAAGCATAGATGTATTTTTTAATAATTTTTGTCACGCTGATTTAAGGATAATTGCATGAAACAATGAATGTAGAACTGTTTTGATGGACTTATGCATAAATATGTAATTTTCATAACACTAGTATAAAGGAGGAGAGGGTAAATTGAGCTACAAGGAAGTACATTTTACATATAATATTAAAATAAAATCAGTTTCAAAATAGTTTGTTAAAAATTAAGATGCTTATTGTAGTCTCTATGGCAACGATGAAGAAAATAACTAAAATAAGATGCAAAATTGGCAAGGGAATTAGAATGGTACACTTGAAAACATAATTTAACACACAAAGACAGTAATGAAGAAACTGCAAAATGGCATACGCAAATCCTAACTTATCTATAATCACATTAAATATAAATACATTGATTGACAGATGATATAAAAACACAATTCAGTTATCTGCTATCTACAAAATACGCATTTTATATTCAAAGATAAAAATAGTTTAAAAATTAACAAAAAGATACACCATGTACATGGTAAAAAGAGAGAGAGATAAAGACAGAGAGAGAGCTAGTGTAATTATACCAATGGGAGACAAAACAGATTTTAAGACAATATACTGCTATAAGCAAAGTATAATTTTAAAAGTACTAAAAAAATAGCATTTCCCTTTAAGAAACTAGAAGAAAAAGAAAAAACTAAATCCAAACAGGCAGGAAGAAGGTAACAATAAAGGTTAGAATGGACATAAATGAGACAGATAATAGGAAAACAATAGCGTACATTTAAAAAAGCTGGTAGTTATTTATTGGAAAGACCAACAAAGTTGAAAAACCTTTAGCTAGATTAATAAAGAAAAAGTGGATAATAATAATTTGAGGAGACTCAAATAATTAAAATAAGGAACATTATTACTAACCTTATAGGATAAACATGGCTTAAAACAGAATACAATTAACAAATTGTATTCCAACAAATTACCTAACCTAGATAATACATTAACTATCACAAATGAGTCAAGAAGAAATAGAAAATCTGAATAGACTGAAAAAAGTAAAGCTATTTAATTAGTAATGAATTTGAAAACTTGTCAAAAAGAAATAATCCAGTCCAGATAGCTTCACTGATTAATTCCACCAAATGTTTATAGAAGATTGGAAACCAATTTTTTTTTACAAAAATCTTACAAAAAGTAGCAGAGAAAAAACACTTTCTGACTCATTCTATGAATTCAAAAATACTCTAACAGAAAAGATTGGCAAAGACGCACAGGTAAGACAACTACATACCAATATCACTTGTGAAAATAGAGAAAATCGACAACAAAATAATAGTAATAAAAATCTACACTATGTGAAATAATTATAAAGAATGAACTAAGTAAAATTTATACTAGGAACACCAAATTGCTTCAATATGCAAAAACTCAATGAGTGCAACAGACCATATTAATATAATACAGAAAACAATGATTGTCTCAATTGATCCTTCCCACCAAACAAAAACAAAATCATAGATCCATGGCATAATTCTAAACAAACTAGGAAAGAAAGAAAGCT
>CAUYQG010016521.1:0-11291 GCA_963574415.1 Tarsius wallacei
AATCTACAGAATCCCTAAAAAACTCCAAAGCTCTCCATTAAATACTAAGAAATTCTGGTCATTGTGTATTTTTCACTATCTTTCATCTAGAGCACACATTACAGATTGTTAAAGAATTTCTCGCCGGGCTCGGTGGCTCAGCCTGTAATCCCGCGCCTTGGGAGGCTGAGGTGAGTGGATTGCCTGAGCCCGCGGGTTTGACACCCGCCTGGGCAACTTGGCGAGACCTCATCTCTACAATAAATCAAAAAATTAGCCGGGCATGGTAGTGCGCGCCTGTAGTTCCGGCTACTTGGAAGGCTGAGGCGGAAGGATCGCTGGAGCCCAGCAGGTCGAGGCTGCGGTGGCCGGGAGCGGCCACTGCACTCCAGTCTGGGCGACTGAGTGAGACTCCAACTCCAACTCCAAAAAAATAAAAGAATTTCTAATTTTTTTCCATACCTGTCACCCAGAAGTCAAGATTAGTACTTTGGGAATTTGTTTATTCAGTGTTTTCCCTTTGGGGTGAGGTTCTTCGCGGGAAACAGCTATCAATTACCTTACTTTTCAGTTTGTTTCATAATTATTAACTGTCTACAAACTCACCACATAATGCATGTTGAGCTTTCTCTGTCCTGCTCAGTGCCATCTTACCCAAGGGAGTCTTGAAATCCTTTCTGGACCAGTAATCCAGCAATACACATTATTCTTACCCACTCAGTCAGCACATGTCCCAAACAAACTGCCTCCCATGTGAGAACAGCTTTGTGCAGAGATCAGGATTTCACACCACATGTCTCCTTTATGCTGGGCAGAAGGTCAGTGTCTACCTTATCCTGACCACAAGTATTGATGAGGCTTCTTTGACTGTATTTTTATGTTGTTGATGGCCTGTATTCTCTTAAGTGCAATTCTCCAGGTAATGTCACTACTGTTTTTAAAGGCTCTTTGTACTACGGACGAATTGATGAAGAACAATTACACATTTGTCCAGGAGACTACATAGATACGTCTAAGTCTAGACTACGCCAACTGATGCTGTGGTAATAGTGGAAGATCAAATGAAAATACTGCTATTTGAGAAAATAAGTTAAATTTTCAGGTTCAGTTTTACATAGAAATAAGGTAAAGTCTAAGATAGTTGAGTCTGACTAACCAGGTCACTCAAACAGCAGCTTGAACTTACAGATAACTTTTACTTTTCTACTTGGTTGATTAAATAAGCTAGACTAGGTAGGTTAGTGCTCTCGCATCCTCTCTCTCTCTCTCTCTCTCTCTCTCTCTCTCTCTTTCTCTCTCAATATATATATCCTATTATTCCCTGTTCAACTGAGCACTATTGAATAATTTCTTCTTGGCCTCTGAAAGAAATTTCAGACAGATTACTTGACTTTTTTGGTGATTCTCACATAATAAATGTCGTCTGGTCCCTTTCAACCACAAGAACAGGCTTGTGTCAATAATTTAAAAGTCTTATCAAATGTAATGTTGCAACTGAAAAAAGTTAATTCAGTCTAGAACTTCTCTCCTCTCCCCTCACTCAAGTGTGAGTCTACCTCAGTTTCAGAAGGCTGGGATGTGTGAAACAGGGGGTGGGGTAGAGACAAGGGTGTCTGTGATTCCCTGGACTGGCTCCATCCTCTCCTCCACTCAGTTGCTGGATTGAGCCCCTCTCTGGGGGTTACAGGGTAGGCAGAAGAGGGGAGAGAGAGGTGAGGAAAGACCTTCCTTAATAGGCAGACTGTATTCTTAGCTGACGTGAGGGTAAGGAAAATTAAAATTGTCATCTTGACCTCATGGACCACTTTGGCAAATTTCTCAGAATCCCTGACTGTCCTATGGCTGCTGTCCTTTGGTGCAGGTCACACCTCTTTTCTAATCTTCTGCTTACCACTCCCCCCACAATCCCCAACCTCTAAACTTCTGGAGATCAGCTTCTTTGGGGAGCTTTTTTGTTTCTCTGGGTGTTCTTCCTGAGTGATTCTTTTTGTTTGACTTCTACCCACAAGAAAGTAAATCCTATGCAATCAAGGCTTTTTGTCTGATTTGTCTACTGAGGTAGCTTCATCACCTAGGACAGTGATAACACATGGTTATCAATAAGTTTTGATAAGTCAGTACATATTTTTTAAAAGTACAAAGAGGAAGAGAGTAACAAAGGTAAGATTTGAGGAGAGCCGAGGAAATCTCCCTAAAGAGAAAGTCTAGCGCTTGAAGACTTGAGAGGTGATGATGAGAGAGAGGCTGTGACAAAGACTATCAAAGGCCTTCTATTCTTGGTGGTCGTATGCTAGACACCATAAGTGAGCTTTTTCGTGGCTAGACCCAGGGTCTGATGATGCATGCTGAAGCGAGGCTAACTACTATACTTTATAAGTCTACCAGATTGGAATGAGTAGTGTATGTGTGTGTGTGTGTGTGTGTGTGTGTGTGTGTGTGTGTGTAGGTGGGGGTGTTGCTATGTTGCTCAGGCTGGTCAAGTATAGTCTCTAGTGACAGACAGGCTTGAGTTCCGTTCTTGTCTCTGCCACCTCTACTAGCTCTGTGGCCAGGGGTAGGTCACTTCACCACTCTGATACTGTTTCCTTATCTTTAAAAATGGGAGTAATATTATCTAGTTTATAAGGCTATTATAAGAATCAAATGTGAAAATGCATAAAGAGCACCTACGAAGCTAAGATCCAAATGGTCCAGTCTGAGAAGAAATGCCATGATCAGAAGCAGAGTAAGCAATCAATCTCAAATTAAATCAAGACCTTTATTTGCATATTTTAATTCCTTGAAGGGGAAAAAAATGACCATATCAACATTTTTTTATGTCACCATTTTATCTTTTGTCCTCCACTTATCCTACATCACAACTGTTTACCTGTCTCTTGTATTTGACACATAGTAGGCCTATGTTAAATTATCCTTAAAATCTATATCGTTTAGAAAATATTTTAGTATTTCCCAAAAATAACTAGCCATGAAATCTCTAGCTTGAACCATGGTGTAATTAAATCCACGTGAATTTAATTACACCATGGTATAATTTAATTTATCTAGGAACTACATAGTTTAATTTATCTAGGAACTACATAGTTCTCTAAATGGCTTTAACTCTGCCTTTCCCTTCTCCATCAGTTAGATGACCAGTCACTAGGAATATTGGCAAGAGCATAGGTTAAGAAATTCAGTTCTGCTTGACAATATCACATAGAGCTGACCAGAACTAGCTCTTAGAGAACATGATTCTGTCTCCTCCATTCAATTCAGCACTGACTGGTGCTGTCTTCTGACTTAATTGAGTTTCTAGCGATAGTATAAAAGGGTATTTTTAATTTCAGTGAGAAATTTTTTTAAATAGTTAAAGTAGAAATGTAGAAATGGGCTAGGAAGTTTTTAATCTCCTCATCTAATCTCATGGTCGTTTCTGAACTAGAATAAGCAAAGCATTTTGTCTGAAGTCGTGTTTACTTCTAAACCTCCTCCTTCCTGGAAGCGAGGGTCATTTTAATGTATCTCTGGATACTTGCCAGATTTAAAAACAATAAACATTCACATCGAAGAAGAAATAAACAACCAGCAAACTCTATCACTAGGTTTGGCATATTACTTGCCTTCATTATATGTCATGACATAAAACAAACTATTGAATATTGAAGAAGCTTTACTGTGTTGTGAAGTATAAACGTAAACTTGAAACAAAAAACACAAGTAGATACCTTGTTCACATGCCGAAATATACAATCAACGTGAATCTTTCAAAAACCTGGCTAAGAGGAATGCAAATAAAATTTTTTTAAATGCTCTACAAAACATCAAGAGACAAATATGTTCTTATTTAGTTATAGGTCAGGTTTGAAAAAGGGGTTTCTTTCGAAAACAAGACAAAACAAAAGCCCTGAGAAATAAGGAGTGTTGCTACACCAGCGTGCCACAGTGTAATCCCTATTCTCCTGCTGCTGATATCTCGGATATGCACTGTGACAGGTAATGTCCCACCCAGCTCTCACACCCAGTTAAACTTACTACACAGAACAAACATCTGTGAGGGCTTGTAAGGGTTCAGCCCTGGAATGGATAGGTGCTAGACACGACTATTACTAACGTAAGGCATGTGAGACTACACACAGAGCCTCTGCACTGGCTACACCCACTTCCTGAAAGCCCTACACCTCCTGCTCTGGTCTCATGCACCACTATATTCCTCAGGAAAACCTTTGGGACTCTGACCAGGCCATGACCCCTTTTATATGTTCTCATATCTGGATTGTCTTATGCAATTCTCTGATTGATGTCCATCTTCTCCATGAACTTAAACTGCAGAGGAGCACTATTCCCAAGTGCCAAGTACAATACCTAGAAGATAGAGGCTCCCAAATGTTGGTTGAACAAATAAGAGAATGTATGCAGGGAGTAGCAAGAGAGGACATTGGAGATTGTTAGAGGTCAGGCCACAGAATGTAAAGGGGACTTAATCTTGAACCATGGTGTAATTAAATCCATGTGAATTTAATTACACCATGGTGTAATTTAATTTATCTAGGAACTACATAGTTCTCTAAATGGCTTTAACTCTGACTTTTACATGACAAACAGGGTTCGTCCCATAGTAAAGGGATCATTCTTTGAATAAGCTGTGCAAGTTGATGCAGATTCTCAGTCCAAAGCCTAAAAAAAAATCAGCTGGAGACCAGTAAGGTGGACATAACCTCGTGCTCCCTGGGGATAGAGACTAGATAACATTGACCTTTCTGTTACCAGGCATGGACATGTATTCAATCCTCAACAAACCCCACAGTTCTGCCTGTGAGAAGGCGGTAAAGCAACAAAGCTGTCAAAGTAGGAGCAGAGACACAGTAACACAAAGATTTAGGCAGCATGCCTGCCTCAGGCGTGTTTCTCCCCCAATGTGACCCTTAACAACAGAATAGATGGAATCATATGAATTCTCCGTTCCCTGCAGTAAACTATGAGTGAAGATTTATCCCACATTACTTTCTGACCTCCAGAAGAAGACATTTAATCAGTCATTTTAATATGAATGGAATTCCTAGTCAAGTTATACTTTACCGGGATTCCGGTGATTCCTGCCAGAATGAAATCACATGGCTCTAGTCAGTGTCAGCACCCGCTGTGAACAAATGGACTGGCAAAGGAAAATGTCTGTTGCTTGCAGGTGAGAGATGTTTTAAAAGGCTGCTGGCAGATAATTATTAAACTGAGATTTCTAGGTAACGGTAGTATAGTTTACAAAGAAATACAAAGTTCTCTGATTTTTGTTTCCTGGTTCTTTTTCCTCATCATCATTATGCCCATTGTTATCATATCACCACTGTTAAAAAAAAAATTCCTTTTTATTTACTAAGTCTCCCAGTAAATACTTTTGGAGGTCAGTTCTCAGAGTGAGAAAGAAAGGGAGGGAGGAAGAATCCTTTTCCCTCTTCATTAGAAAGAACCCATCAAATCCCTCAGTATCTCACAGTATCTGAGTTTTTTATTTTCTCCTATGCATTTTTTACCTTGTCTTGTCCTAAAAGGGATATGGGGTAACTTAAAAAATACATAACAATATAAAATTTTAAAAACTGATAACTGAAGAAATCGTTGCGTAGAAAGACAAAACCAAAAATTATCTTAATGACAGAAATAAAAGTATAATTCATTCCATGATTCATAGGTTCCTAAAGTTATAACAAACCTGTTGTCCAGAAGCACACCTGCTCTTAATGCAGGAACTGCCTGGGCATCCTCTAGAGGGCATGGTAGAGCCCAGCCCCAGGAACATTCTCAGTGCAAATAAACAATAACTAACTTCTCCCAAGCATTCTGGCTACTAGACTGTCATCCAGTGTGGGTCCATGGGAAAATGCCAATGTTCAACGCCGTAAGGATAATTCTACAGTGACCAAGAATGTGTCCCAAAACTCATTTCAAGGCAATCTAGGCTCAATCTACAAATGCATCATATACCTTTTAGTTAGTCTTACACATTTTCTATTAATAGAGCCTTGATAAGTGGTGGGAGGCAGTGAGCTAAGAGCTGCATTACTGCATAAAGAATTTGGTGCTGGTAGCTCAGTGAGGTAACAGGAGGAGAACAGTAGGTGACTCTGCCAGTGAGAAGTTATTACTCCACCATAAAGTTGACACCCCTGCTGATTGTTTGCCACTCTCTTTGCCACCTGACAATTAGCCCTTTTTTGTACAGCTCTTTGGAACATAGTTCTTGATTTGTGCCCATCTGGGGAAGAAGATATTTGTTACCTTAGATCAACCTCCTTCTAGAAAGACCTAGGGAAATGGGACAATTGTGTAACCCATCAGAAGATTCAAGTCACCTTGTTGAGACATACTTGTATTATCAACATCTGAACTAAACTACAGATGACCTGTTTATAGCTTCTAATATATGATTTTTGTCATTTACCTCAGGCCAGACACTTTCCTAAGAACTTTATTTATATGGCTCTGTTAATCATGGGACCATGTATAGTATCTCCTTGGAGTTAATTGGTAGGTTGCATTGCAGAAACAATGATTGCTGATCACCCCTGGATGTGAACAACTTGTAGATGCATAAACCACAAAACCAATTAATTTATTTGATTTGACTACCCATGTTCTATATTTAAAGTATACGGTTTCCCAGAACCAAGGTATCTGCAAAGGTGGGGTGCTATTCACTACTGACTAAAGCTTGAGGATAAATGAACATACTGATTATTATACTGCAAAAATATTGTTGGGAATATTGTACACATTATACAACTTTCTTTTTATGAAGACTTAAGAAAAAATTCTTTTTAATCATAATAAAAAGAATAGCTGTTTCTCCAGAAAACTTACTGTTTTTATCTTATGATGGGTAACAATCACATAGCCTATATTTTGTATTTATTACAATTTATTACTAAAAAATTCAGACCAAATGTGGAGCCTATATCTACTAAGAGTAAAGGACAGTAAGAAATATATTTTGTCGAGAACAGCCTGGGCAACTTGGCGAGACTTCATCTCTACAATAAATCAAAAAACTAGCCGGTGTGGTAGCACATCTGTAGTTCCAGCTACTTGGAAGGCTGAGGCGGGAGGATTGCCTAAGTCCAGCAGATCAACACTGGGGTGGCCGTGAGCATGCCACTGCACTCCAGCTTGGGCGACGGAGTGAGACTCCAACTCAAAAAGAAAAAAGAAATGTATTTTGTGTATAGTACTATCCCCACTCAGGTTTCAACAGGACTTAATATATCTTTTCTAAGTATATTTTCCTTGTTCATGTTTTCTCTTTCTACTTTTGTCTTCTTATATTGCATATGTTTGTAAGCCACCTTAAATATGCTTTGGAACAAAGGAGAAATACATATGAAATATGTATTAATTAAAAATTAATTATTAATTAATTAATTAATTAAAAATTAATCTCTTCAAGAAGCATAAGCATTATTTCAATGGAGTGTGATGAGGTATTTTGCTCTTCTTTAATTTTCTTTAATCGACCTTGCTTCAACTTCAGAGATAATTTCAAATGAACGTGAAAATATCTTTCATGAGGGAAGGGGGAGAGAGAACAGGGAATAGAATGGGAAATGATGAATTATCAAAATGAAGATAATTTTGCAAGCCAAAAATTGTAGTACATATGAAACCATATTTAGTGTGTGAAAATATTACATACTATTGTGAAAATCCACTATAAGGTAAGTTTCAGAGGACAGAGACACTATTCATTGTATATTGCTATATCCCCAGCATGTAGAATAGCTCTGGCACATAGTAGATACTAAAACAATATATTTTGAAAGTATGAATATAACATATTTGGAGTTAGGAGAACTGAGTTAATTGCAAATAAATGATGCCAAATATCATTTATATAACCACAAACATATAGCTTTTGGATTCAGTCTCCTCATTTATAAAATGAGGCTTTTGAACCATGTACTCACTAATATTCTTTCCAACTTGAATATTCCATGCTCTTGTTAAATATAACAGCATAAACGTGAATATAAATATCTGTAACAATTTGGGAATTTTGTTTTCAAAATAGGATATCCAGCCACATCTTCAATGGCCCTTACAGATGTGAGTACATTGAAGCCAAACGCCACCCCTCAACGTGAGTACAGCAAGGCTTTCCTCCTATAAATTCAGAAGAGACAATGCTCACAAGTTTTACTATAGCTTTTATAACGTTGAGATGTGGGCAAAAGGCTGTATTTTTCAGTGGATGTTGATATTTTAGTTTTGAGCTACTCTGTGGCGTCTGTATATTGATATGACAATCTCTATAATCTTAAAAATAAGTGTTAGTGATGTGCTATTTTATTGTACCTTTCATTTGTCAAGGGATTTTAAGTTAACATTAAGATAATCTTCACAATACTCCCAGTGATCTGAGTTGGTGACAAGAACAGAAAAAGAAAGCAAATCGGTGACAAGTTGACATTAAACGTAAACTACCGAGCTTTTGTTTAATATGCCAGGTAGTGTTCCTACATAGGAAAGCACATTTTCAATTTCAGATTTTCCCAAAGTCACACAGATTAAAAATTCAGTGCATCAAAGCAAGGTTAAATTACAGCTTTCTAAAGAAGTTGGATTCTGAAAATAATTTTGTCTTTCAGCCAGCAGCTCCAATGTGAACACGCAAGGCTTCAACCTCTCCTGGACCTCCAGTGGGACAGATGGCAAAAAATGTTAAGTATAACTGTGGGTCCCTTGGAATCCTCTGGGTCCCATTCATTCATTCAATGACATTTATTGAATGACACCTATGTGCTTTATTCATAATAATATTCACGAAGCATCTACCATGTTTAAAGCGTTATTGCAGGTGCTGGGAATACATCTGTGAACGAAACAGACCTGAGTTTCAAATTCTGGTAAAGGAGAGATAGGCTAGTGGTGACAAGTGACATGGAGAAAACAAAGCAGTAGAGAGAGGCAGTGAGAATCAAGTGTGAAGGTGGGTTGCCCTTTTAAATGGGGTGGTATTGAAAGGTCTTATAGAGGAAGGTGACATCTGAGCAAAGATACAACCAATGAAGCTGAAAGGGCAAGCTGTACGTCTATCTGGGGAAAGAACAAACTAGCCAGAATATGCATCTCACCAATAAAAAGGAAAAGAGGGAGCCCAGTGTGAGGTACAGAAATTGTTTCATTGTTACTCTTAATCCAGCCAGCTAGCAGCAATGTCCACAATGCTGCTTCGGCAGGTATGGACAGGGTCTGAGGAGGAAATCTACAGTGTCATGGGGAAGTGGTGAGGAAGGTGACTGGGGAGAAGAGGACAGAGGACATTGGATGCCACAGGGGCAGATCTCTGAATTGAACTGCTAGGCCCTTTGCCACAAAGAGTAAATGTGTAATTTTTTTTCTTTTCTCATTTTATTTTATTTTATTTTATTTTTGAGTCAGGATCTCAGTCTGTGGCCCAGGCTGGAGTGCAGTGGCACAATCACGTCTCACTGCAGCCTTGATCTCCCAGGCTTAAGCAATCCTCCTGCCTCAGCTACTCCAACAGATGGTATTACCGGCACTCACCACTACACTCGGCTAATTTTTTTAATTTGTTTTAGAGACGAAGTCTCACTATATTGCCCAGGCTGATCTCTAATGCCTAAACTCAAACAATCCTCCCACCTTGGCCTCCCAAAGTGCTGGGATTACAGATTTGAGCCACTACGCCCAGCCTCAATGTATAATTTTTCTAAGAAAGCATTTAAGTTGTCCATTTAAAACCTTTAAAAGTATTTTATACCTAGTGGCTCAGTCACTGCTGGGAACTTATCCTTAGGCAATAAAGAGAGGAAAATAACATTTATAGTACTGCTCTTTGTTGCATTATTTATTTATTGTTATCTCTCTCATGGACCTCAAACTCAGTTTTGGATTAATCATAATCTTCAATTCATGAAACACTTTCATCATTAGTTGATGCATGACCCTCTGTAATTTGACATATTTCTTTTAATAAACATGTTAATAATGTAACATAACATAAGCCTATGAACTCAGCTCTGCTACAAGAACTGAAAAACAGTATTCAAAAGGGGGAGCATAAAAAAAGAACCACAAATAAATGGAACTTAAGTGTCTGTCAAAAATGGCATGGAAGATTACTGTAAAAAGAAGGGACTGTTCAGCAAATGGACCTGAAAATAGTGATTATTGATAAGAAAAACAAAACATTATAATGTATCCCTGCCATGAACATTATAGAAAAATAAGGTTCATATGACTTAAAATCTTTGTCAAAAGCAAAACATTAAAACATGTAATGAAATAAAGGTAGATTTTTTTCTCCTGCTTCGGAGTAGGGAAGGGCTTAACAAACAGACATAAAGCACTCACTATAAAAAAGCTTGAAAAATTAGAATAGAATTAAGAAACCTGCACTGATCAAAAGATACCTTAAAGAAAGTAAAACAGAAAGCAAGCTATAATCTAGAGAAGATATTTGCCACATATGTAATCGAAAAATGGTCAAGAATATGTAATTGATAAAAGATCAAAATTTTATATCAAAAGCATATAAAGAATGCCTACAATCAACGACAAAAAGCAATTGAAAATGAGCAAGAATGCACACCACAAAACACAGAGACTAGGAACATCTAAAGAAATGCTCAGTCCCTCTAGTAATCAGGAAATGTAAATGAAGACTAAAATCAGGAAATCATTTTACACATAATCAACTGGTAACAATTAAGAAGTCTGGTATTGCCTAGAGTTGAATAAGACTTATCCAACATCCTATCGACATAACTTTTTATATGTTGCTGATGATACCATCACTTTCATCATACTTTGGCATTATGTTGTAAAGCTGAATACGTACTTACCTACAATCCAACAGTTCTATTCCTGGATGTATACTCCCTCTAAAAATAGAATATGTTAGCCAGGCTCGGTGGCTCAACCTGTAATCCTGCGCTTTGGGAGGCTGAGGTGAGTGGGTTGCCTGAGGCCACGGGTTCGAGACCTGCCTGGGCAACTTGGCGAGACCTCATCTCTACAATAAATCAAAAATTGGCCAGGCGTGGTAGCGTGCGCCTGTAGTTCCAGCTACTTGGAAGGCTGAGGCGGAAGGATCGCCAGAGCCCAGCAGGTCGAGGCTGCGGTGGCCAGGAGCGGCCACTGCACTCCGGTCTGGGTGACAGAGTGAGACTCCAACTCAAAAAAAAAAAAAAAAAGAATATGTTATACAAGATATACACACAATTGTTGAGGAGAGGAAACACTATTTTTTGTTTTTATTTATTATTTATTTATTAAAGAAGTGGGGTACAATACAGGATTAGGTACACAAGTGGTCATCG
>CAUYQG010016523.1:0-16529 GCA_963574415.1 Tarsius wallacei
AGATTGGGAGATAGTCCTCAGCCACGGAGGTAATGCTGTTGTGCAGAGGCTGCATAAAAGAGTTTACCTTGAGAGTGAAAGGTTGCTAGTGTAGAGTCCCATCCAGCTGTTAAGAAACAGAATGTGACTTCTCCGAGGTTCTCTCTGTAACAGGACATATATGTAAGCATTTGTGTATATATGAATGAATATATATAGTAATGGATGGATATATGTACATATGGAAGGATGCACACACACATGCATGAATATATCTACATAGGATTATTTCACATGAACCTATGATTTTTAATATTACATATTAAAATAAATATAGATCCTGCATATCTATATATTTTTATCCACAATATTTGAAACCATGAGTTTATACTGATACTTTCAAATATATTACAGAAGCTGCATTTCTATTTTCTCTGTTTATCTATTTGACATTCTTGGCATTAACAGTAAACCTGTGGGGTTCATTGTAGTGTGAGGGTCTCTTAGGGCCTTGTTAGTACAGAAGACCACTGTGTGGGTCTCCTGGACCATAAGCTGCAGCAAAAATAAAGTCTGATTTTAATTATTTTCATTGTTTTGTATTTGATTAATCTTCTCTGAATGCAAGCCTTCTCCTGTCGGCTCCACTTCTACCCATCTTGGGTGTTTTTTTAAACCCCCTTCAGATTCCACCTGATTTGCAGGCTAACAACTGCATCCACACCTCAAGCTGATGAGCCCTTTACTCACCTGGGCTTTGATGTCCCACAGTAGCAGCCCTCCTGAAAGAACGGCTTTCCCAACCTGCCTGGATGTTGACATCCTGCTCTGGCTCCCTCCCTCAACCACTGAGAATATCTGTGTTGCTTATCCCTACCTGATATAGCATGGACTGATTTTGTTCAAGAAGGAAGGGAAAAAAGCAAGGAGGAAAAGAATCAAGGGGAAAAGAAAAGAAGGAGGAAACAAAGAAAGGAGAGAAGGAAAGAAGGAAAGAAAAGAGGCAGGGAAGCAGGAAGAGATGGAGGAATGAGGTAAGGAAGGTAGGAAGGAAGAAAGAAGAGTATCTAAAATTTTATCTTTTATTATCTGTTGAAAACACGAAGTTTATATATACAACACATTTCCTTTTCTACCTAAAGTATTCAGGATTCTGAGTTTCTTTTAAAAAAAGCTATATTTCCTCCTGGAAAATTCACCCTCAAATAATAAAAATAATTATATTTCTCAGATAGGAATGCTTTTTAAAATTACCAAACAACCCTCCACACTTAATTGAAATTTTTTCTTCCAATTGCTAAAGCAAATTCCTCCCCTGCTCCTAATCTGTAATTCACAGATTTAGATATGCATCTGTAATTTAGATAATAATGACTACAAAAGAAAATTTTACTTAGGGGAGTCACCATATAATTACCTAAGGTACATAAAAGGAAGATACAACTCTATAATTATTTCTTTTTTGTAATATTAGAAATTATTTTCAATTCATCATTGTCTGGATCCTCAGATACATGGCATACATATGAAATAATAGAAAATTGCTTGGCAATTGACCCAGTGAAGATAAGGGATGTGGAGGCAGTTAATGATATTTAGGAGCCATGGATTTGTCAGAGGACTAGGGAGAAATGGAGGAAACAGAACAAATGAAACTTTGCTGACACCTTCGTGTTCCTTGGAGCAGAGTCTTCATCATTAGTGCTCTGCCGTTTCTGAGGAAGAGCTGTCCCTTACTGTGTTTACTTTCATCAAAAAATGTTAGCCCTTCAGTCAATTTCATAATTCACATTCATTGGTCACTAAGTTCAACTTATCTCCCAGTATTTCTGGAAACTTTCCAAAACAAAAATAAACAGACCATTCAGAGAGAAAAGAAAAAAAAAAAAGTCTTTGGATAGTGATTTTGAAAACACTGTTGTCTATATAATTATTTTTTTTTCTGTAATTTAGTCAGTCTTAGTCATAGCATCCTTGAATTTTTAAAAACCTTTGAAATTTAATAGCTTTACTAGTATATCTCTCAAATTTGATTATTCCAGAGAATTTTTCTGGGGTTCAAGTGAATCCTTCTTTTTTTGAAAAATTTTCTTTAAATACATTATAAATAAATATTAATTTTGTACCAGTGTATGGTTTTAGTCTTTAGAGACTCCAGCTATGCCAATTTTATTCCTTCTTTGCCTGTCTTTCTGTCTCTTTTTATTTCTTTAATTTTCACATTATCAGTTGTTATTTTGCTTGTAGTGTTTTTAAAATTGTATATATTGAAGGTGTGCAACATGATGTTTGATATGTATTGCGAAAGAATTACTCTTTTTCTGTGTGTGAAAAGGGCACTTAAATCTCTTGGCAGATTTCTAGTTATACTTAATTTTATTCTCTCTTTCCAATAATCACTATAATTTTTCACTAGTAAGGTGAAATATAGAATCAAACCCAACACAACATTTTTTTAAAGTTGTATGGCAAAAAAGAATTTACTTATATTAAACTACATCTCATTAAATTTGTTACAATTTTTGAGATACTATTTCAGTGTTTTTCACTTACATACTGAATTTCTACCTTTATCTGATCTTAGTTTTTAATTATATCATTCAAGGACTTTTAATATCTTTAAATCCTTTGTGAATATTCATAACCTAAAGTGTCTTCTTGCAGTTGTCTTCTGCTACATGCTTTTCTTCTTTTTACTTATGGGGTGATGGAGAGTAATCAGTTAAAGTGTGTTGAAGTGTTTTTTATTTTTGTAATAATTCTATGTAAATTTACTAAGTTCTTTTTGCTTCATTGTTGTATATTTTGAGTGTTTTACAGGATTTCTAGTTCAAGGGCATCCTATTTTGTCAAAATAAATCAAAACCCTTTAAAATAGATACAAGCCTAAGAAGCTTTTATTATTTCCTTTTTGGTGGTTGGGGAGAGGTTTTATTCTTCTTATATTTCATTATCTTTTGTCTGGTAAGACCTTTAAATGTTTTCCTTTCCTATATTTCCTTTATTTACTCAATTGCCCAAAAGTACCCCTTTTATCGTTTCTATTCCTCATAGCTTTTCTTGGTCTGTCTTTGCTTACTACAAAGGCTTGCAGTGATGCAATCATATGAGAGATTGTTATCTGGGATTAGATGTTTTTTCTCTATTATTTATAGGTATATTAGAGTTTGGTCATTCTTCGTCTTCAAGTTATGCTTAAAGCATGCTTTTTTGTAAATTTTTGCTGTCATTGTTTTACATTACTTTTTTTTCTTATTACTTTTAATTCTTTGGAGAGGATGTTTTGAAGGATGCAGATATAGACAGTTATCATTGTTTTCTGCAACTTGAATGTTTCTTATCTTTTAAATTTTCATTTCTACTTGGCTCTTGTCCCTTAACTGATATTATTTGGACTGAATTATGTGCAAAAATCAATTAGATTATCTTATTACTCACTATTATTCTTCTCCAATAATCAAATACACACATTATAATTACCAGAATGAAATCTGCATTGTTACTAATGCACTATAGCCAATAAAGTACAACTTGAAAAAAATTATGCCCAGTTCTGATGTTGGAGATTTCCATTTCATCAGTCACAAGGTAGAAGGGCTATACAATCAAGGAGAGCATTTACACTACCAAATTATATCCCTGCGATACCTGTTACGTAGTTACAAACAAAGGAGTTCAGTCTTAAGAATGTCAACTCAGTAGTTTTTACTAGTAATAAATTAAGTTTGAATACATTAAAACATTTAAATGAAGCAGCACTATATTACCCAAAATGAGGTAGGTGTAGGTCATTAAAGCATAAATTATTACCCCATTTTAAAAATTGCTAGTTTCTTGTTTTCTGGCAAGAAAACAGTGAGCCATTTTAGAGACTTGGCAAAGCCAAGTGTATTTTAGCACAGTTTCAAGATAAAAACAACTTGTCATGTCAATAGCTGAGGCAAAAAAGTTAATGAGATGTAGTTTAGTACCAATATATTCTATTTTGCCATGCAACTGAAAAAAAGTAGTGAGAAGTTTGATTCTACATTTCACCTTACCAGTGACAAATTATAGTGATTATTGGAAATACTTCTTATCTAAACAATAAACAACCTTCTATTTTAAAATGTGGTCTCAGTTGCACCTCTCTTCTTTTTTCTACTATATTCATAAAGAAAAACAAGTATCACTTTCTTTTCTTCCAAACATCTATAATATATAAGGCTATTTGGAAATTGCATTTTTATTGTTACTGCGCATGCACAAAAATCTTTTATGCACATTGCCCCAAGGCCCATTTTCATTCCATACCACCACCATTTTTTTTCATTTTGCCAAAAGAATTACTCTCTATATATTTCCATATTAGTCACAGCAACCAGTTTCTTAATCCTATGAGGATATATTTTCCCCAAATATCAAGTAAAACAAGGAAGTTCTCTCCTCTATTCTTTCTCTTCTTTGTTGCCCCTAAAAATACATGATCTAATGAATTTTATTGCTAGCCACTATATGGAAAAAACAAGACTTCAAAAAATTCAATACAAGCAAGTAACCAAACTTAAAATTTTTCTATTCGTTGATTTTTGGAAAGTTATTAATATTTATTTTAAAAATTGAAACTGAAAGCTCCTACATATTTTTCCCTGGCTCTTAGTTTTTATTCTTGTGTTAGGGCTCATCAAAAAATCAGCACTCCTGTATTTTTGTTTTTAATACAACGTTGTTTAAAATATTCCTATAAAATATCCTACCTCTCAGTTAGAAGATACCCATATGTCTAAATATTAATTCTTCTTTTATACAAATGGATAATTTGCATGCTATTAAGTTTCTGACTAGGACACTTTCTTTTTTCTGAATATATCGTTGAAACGAGTTGCTTCTCTAAAGGTTAAATTTTAGTCTATTTCTTTTCTTTTTTTATCAATAGAATTATGTAAGCATAGTTTTAGGATCATAGTAAAATTGAGTAAAAAGTAAAGAGTGTTGCCTTATCCCTATAACCCCACACACCCACAGTCTCACTCACTATCACTATCCCACACCAAAGTGGTACATTTATTACAACTGATGAACCCACATTGACACATTATCACCTAAAGTCCATAGCGTACATTAAGGTCGACTCTTGATGTTGTGCATTCTATGGTTTACACATTAATACATGATAATGTCATACATTCACTATTACAGTATCATTCAGAAGAGTTCCACTGCTCTAGAATTACTCAGAGTATTTAGCATTTTCAGACATTACTTTCACTTAGTAATATACATTTAAGTTTTCTTGATGTCTTTTCTTGGCTTAATAGCTCATTTCTTTTTAGAGTTGATTAATATTCCATTTTCTGAATGTACCACAGTTTACTTAGCCAGTCATCTATGAAGAACACCTTGATCACTACCAAGTTTTTGCAACAGATTGTTTATTTTGATAATTCATATTTAACAACTTGAATTTTTTATTCTTTATTATAAGTAGAGTGCAAAACTTCTAATCAAGAATGTTATCAGATAGTGAGTTGCAGGATGCTTCTTCAACTAATTATTCTTATGATCTTCCACAACCATAATATTAATGGATATCCATTTATTCCCACCCAGAAGCATATTTTCTCTACCTGTAATAAGTAAGGTCTTGAAATATTTCAAACACAGTCATTTTATAATGGATTATTATTTTTACAATTTGTTACATCATAAAAGTTATTCCGTTTTCTCTCCCTTTTTCTTTAATTTATGGAAAATAACCAGATCATGGCAGAGTGACTTGCTTTTCCCCACCCTAAGGCAGTCTACTACTTTTGAAAAGAGACTTGTGAAACTAAAAGAACCTAATTTTGAAAGCTGGCTTATCTCACTTCTTTTTTTTTTTTTTTTTGTCTAGTATCTTCAATAGGAAGGAATAAAAAGAGATATGTTACATAATTTTTATTCAAGAAAATTATATTTAAGCATTAAAAAAGGAACCCCTTGTTTACTGCTGGCTCAACTCATCCCTTAGCATTGAATTGTCAGACAGTAGAAGGCTACGTACCCCTTTCCAACAGACCTATAGCTTTTAAAATACCAGTGGTTATTAATATATTGACTAGAATGCCTAGAATACTCCAGGTCTACCTGGAAAACGCTAGAAAATAATAGAAAATTTTCTTTTGCTCTGTCTGTTTCTTTTCAGATGGTTTCTATGTTATGTGTCTCAGTGTTTGCCTTATTCTCCTTCCCTGGATTAGAGATTTCTCTGGATGTTTTGTGCTACCCATATAATGCAGTATAATAACGTTCTAAAACAAAAATGCAGTGCTACCAGTTATACAGTGTACAATAGGAAAAGTTGGCCTTGTGAAGAAACTTATAAAAGGCACAAATAATATGTGAAATGCATTCATGGGAATTCAAGTATGTGTGTTGCCTGTAATTTTTAAATGCTTCACAACTTGACTTTTGACCCATGCAACTGTGCAATGCCATAGTTAAATCTTCTTTGTTCTGAACTATTATAGCAGACAAACATCTGGATACCAACAAAGCATTCTTATGAATTTTCTAAATCATAAAGAACATTAGATTTTCTTTTCCTCCATATGTAATTTTCAAATAGCTGATCTCATTTGCCTGTGAGGTAGTTAAGATTAAGCAAATAATTCTGAGATTTTGCAAGGAAGTATTGAAGCTGACAAATGCTGTGTGGAATTTCACAAGCTGTCCTTTCTCACAGAGAAAGCTGAGTGTGCAGTACTTGAGGAATCAGGAAATAAAGACACCTGGTTACAATTTATCACCATTTTCTTTGGCTAGACTGACCTCCTTGTCTTGTGATCTTTTATTACTCTTGACTTCTCTCATTAACTCCTTCAAATATATTACTGCATTATGTTTTCAAAGTTCATGAGGGTTCAGTAGATCTGGGATTTTAAAACATTACAACATACAGAGCAGAAGCTTTGTTTTGCCAAAATCCCTGCATTAGGTATCGACCATTATCTCATGTTTGTTTTTTTCCACTCTTCTATTGACCGTTATTGCTTTGTTAGGATTCAAGTGAAAGTATGTAAAGAATTGTTTCTGTTTAGTTAAAACCCTATGGCCCACTTGCTTTGCTTGAAAAAAAAGTCATCAGTAAAGGAGACCTTCGCATCTAAAATTGTCCTAGTTGGTTGACCAGAATATGTGGCCTTAAGCTGCACCTACCCACAAACTGTTTGAAGCTTTCTTCCTAAACCCAACATCCACAGAGTTTCTGATGAAATGAATAGAATCATTCAAATGCATCTGTATGTATAATATTAAGAAAGAAACTTTCTTTCAATATTTGTTCATGTTTTCTTTCTACAATGTCACTTTTAGTAACTATGATTACTGGGCTTTCATAATTTTCTGAAGAAAGCTCATCCTTTTCTGTGTTAAAGACTTTTGAGCCATTAAACAAGAGAAGTCTTCTGGGAATCAGATTTATATACCCAACTACATGCAGAATCTCTACTTTCTGGTCTCATAGCCTCCTAAAGATCGACCTTTCAAAAACTGAACTTACCACCTCTTCTTATCTTCCCCAGTTCCTACCTTCTTTTCTTCTAAAGTTTTTGACATGAACATGATTGTTATAATTATTTCTGCAGTTCACCTAACCAGAAACCCTGAGCTTTATCTTGGACTATTGTATCACACCCAAATTAATCTACTACTAAATTGTGTTAATTTTACCTCTTAAACATTTCTTGAATTGTTTCGCTTCTCTCCAAAATATGACCTCCTTTGAACATACTACTATTGGATCCCAGTATCTTAATTGTTTCTTTCTCCAAGCTTTATATATTTTCTAACCAATCATTTACATTAGAACCACATAATATTAAAACAATGATCATGTCATTTCAGTAATTAAAAAGCTACAAAAATTCCTTGCTTCTCTTATGATAAATCCAGTCTAGGTAGAATATTTTTCAAGGTCTTAAATGATGCAAGGGATATTTCTCTAGTTTTATTTATGGCCCTTTACATCTAAATAATCCTTCATCATTTAAGTCATCATAAATTTATTTCAGTTGCTCTGCTCAACCACCTTTCTCCTTAGACTTCTTAAAATTAACTTAAGGCCAGGTTCAGTGGTTCACCCTAAAATCCCAGCACTTTGGGAGGCTGAGGTGAGTGGATTGCCTGAGCCCGCAGATTCGAGACCCACCTGGGCAACTTGGTGAGACCTCATCTCTACAATAAATCAAAAGAAAAAAATTAGTTGGGCGTGGTAGCACGCACCTGTAGTTCCAACTACTTGGAAGGCTGAAGTGGAAGGATCGCCGGAGCCCAGCAGGTCGAGCCTGCAGTAACCAGGAGCAGCCACTGCACTCGTCTGGGTGACAGAGTGAGACTCCAACTCAAAAAAAAAAAAAAAAAAAAATTAAGTTAAAATGCACATGTAAAAAATTATTACTTTTTTGGCATGGTACTCCTTGCCTTCTTAAACTGTTCTTAATTTTTTAAGTTGATATTTTATAATTAAGAATTATTAATCTCAATAGTAGACACATCTCTCAAAAAATACAACACTCTTGCTCAATAGTAAATCAAGTAATATCAACTTTACTAAAAAAAAGATAAAACACTGAAGATATATGTATTATTGAATGCAAAGATCAAGACTTTGGTACTTTGACATGGTAAGTGCTTTGAATGAAAGGAAATTAAAAAATAAGCCTTAAAATTAATATCTTTCTCTGACTTTCCTTCTCCCCTCTTCTATCTGACCCTTTTTCTTTCCTGAAACAATGAGAATATTTGCTTTGAAGTTTCCTTATCTGATTAAGGGAAGTTCCTCCAGAATAAATGCAATTGTCTTAAAACTCCTTCTCTAGGAAATCTCATCAAATAATTAGGAAATATTAACAACAGAAGACGAGACTAAAAGTTGTCAGAAGATTCAGATATTTTATATATTCTTCTGAGGGTATCTCCAAGGGATTGCCTGGGAGACTATCTCCATAAAAAGTCAACCTTTGTCCACGGAGAAGTACAGTTCTTCCCCTTTCCACCACCACCCCTGAAGCTCATAAAAACTTTGTCCCAAGTTGTTGCTCTTTGGGCTCATTCAATTCTCCTAAAAATCATTTACAACCCCTCAAATTGCCTACACTTCCCTCATTCTCTCTTCTTTCCCTCATCCGTCTCTCTCTGTGAAAAAGATATATAAGCACATAAGACTGGCCCTACTTTGAGTGTTATGTTTTATATGGTTTCCTTGCTTATGCACATGAATAAATTTGTATGTCTTTTTCTCCTATTAATCTGCCTATTGCCAGTAATTTCAGTAAAACTTTAGAGAAGACAGAAGGGAAATTTTCCCTTCATCCTTAAAATATCTAATAGTTAATAGCTAAGATAAGAGGAAAAATGTTAGCGAAAACAAGGTGACATCAATTAATATAAAGAATGAAGCATTAACAAGTACAAAAGAAAATATAGATAGATCCTTCTTTAACTGGTGTGTAGGGAAAGGCATTCTAATTATAACTTAAAATTTACAGGGAACAAAAGATATTGATTAATTGGCTATATTTATTTTTTAAATTGGCATGCTATAGACTCCATACAAAAAATAATACAGCAACATATATCACAGATATATGAGTAGTCAAGAAAGTACTCCATAAAAGTTGACAGAAATATTACAAAAAATATGAACAGAGATTTCTTAAAAGACGAAAATAATGTTCTTAAAGATGTAAGAGTTCAAGATTACACATAGAATAAAGCCATTTTAAACGTCACTCAGATATCATTTTCACCCACCAAATTGACAAGGTATCATTTATAAATGTAAAACAACATACCCATTAGTAGGACTGTAAAAACAGGCACTCTCATATGGTAGAAAACATTTCTTCTCTGGTACAGTGCAAAACTTGTACAAATCTTACAAATTTGTTAAAATCTACCAAGAAAGTACACGTGTTTATTTATTGATTCAGTAATCCCATTTTTAAAAATGTTTCTAAAGATACACCTCCAGCAACACTAAAATACATATGACATGCTCAAGAATATTCACTGCAATGTTACTTGCTATTTCAAAATACAGGACACAAAATGTCTATACATAGAGAAGTGATGGCATAAAGTACAGCACAACAATCTGATGGAGAATTATGCAAATGAAAAAGTGAATGAGGAAGATCATCAAGAACTGATGTGAAGTGATTTTCAGAATATATGCTGTACGTTGTCAAGTGAAAAAAATCTAAGTGCAGAAGAGTATCTTTGGTATATTACTTATTGTTTAAGAAGGAAGGGAGAATAAAATATACATATATTTATATAGTATATTTATATATGTAAATACTAATTTACATATACCTATATATTATTTACTTGTTTGAGCACAAGGCAATATGGAAAGAATAAATCATATACTAATGAGATTGACTGCCTTCAGGGAGTAGAATGACATGAAAAAATAGAGAAAATTGGGAGAGGAAGGAAACTTCTCTGAATACACATTTTTGTATATATCTGACATATCAGAGCTATGTTAATATTTCATATACTCAGAAAAGAGTAGATAAAATCCATTAAAAAACAAAATTGAATGCAAATAGAAACATTTTAACTAAATGAATAACATTACATATTGAAGGGGAAAGGTTGGCATCAAAACTAAGTCGTTTTTAACAGTAATTGACTACATACCTTCAAGCTAAAGACTAAAAAATGAAAACCACTAAACCCACTCAAAATAAAATGAAAACTAATTAAAATTCTTTTTGTACAAAGACATGAGTAGGTAGTTCTAAAATCACTTTCTATACACTCTAGGACCAAAGACATAAGTAAACACTTTACGGAAAAGGGAAAGAGGTTTCTCAGTCAGAAAAAATATGCAAATTAAGGAGAATGAACCCCTTGGGTTTGTACTGGGTTTGGCAACATCAGTATGATAACTGTTTCTATACTCTAAAGATATATAGACGCAATAGCAACTTAGTAGTAATGGGCACACCTAACAACTGGATCTTGATTTTAAATGTCTCTTCTCTTAAAGGAACCAAGAATTCTTGGGAAAATGGCCTATTCCAAATTTGGGGTGAGGAATTACAAAATAATATTGTCTCAGTCTTCCAAGTAGCTGAAACTACAGGCACATGCCATCACATCCGGTTAATTTTTTTGATTTACTGTAGAGATGAGGTCTTGCCAAGTTGCCCAAGCTGGTCTGGAACCTGCGGGCTCAGGCAATCCTCTCACCTTAGCCTCCCAAAGTGCTGGGATTATAGGTCTGAGCCACCATGCCCAGCCAACTCATAAATTAATTTTCTCAGAAATATAATAGTTCTTTCTTTGCTGACAGTACTCTACATTTTTTCAAAATGTATTTTTCTATTTTTTTCTTTCATTCTTGATTTTCTTTATTTGGAGATGCCAACTAATAGTCTGCAATACAGTGGTGAATATTATTTATAGTAAATGTGATGAAAAAGTACTTAAGTTCAAAATTGAAAAAAGAAAGGGAAGATTATTCAAAAGTAAAAGGACAGATGAAAGCATAAATAATTTATATCTAAGAAGGTATAATATATTTACTCACACTTATTATTATAGAATGTTTGAACTATAAGGAATCTATTTATTTTGCAAAAAAGAAATCAAATTCTTGATAAACTGAATGCCCAGATTCATATAACTGGGAATGGCAGAGTTGTAAATACAGTCTAGATTTCTTGATTGTGAAGTGTGGTGATTAAGATTTGGCATTTTCCCTGTTATTGGCTGGTTTTAACTTCATGACTGGGAAATTCTCTTTTGTAAGTAGTGTGGTTTAGTGGTTTAGAGAACAAGATAGATACTAAGGAGACTTGTGTTATAGAACCACCTCTATAACTGTGTGGCTTTGAGGAAATCTCTTCCAGCTCTGATTTTCAGTATAATGATATTTCCCCCAAACTTTATTTAAACAAAAAGTAACAAAAAGTTTAATATCATAGCAACATATTTTTTTAAATCCATATCTATACCACAAGTACAGATTAGACAAGGGCTTTATTTTTCCAACTCAGTTCAAAATAGACTTATTACATTTTCAGATATACAAATAATGCTGATAAGAATTAGTATATACTTTCTGAATAATAATATAACAATATATTTTAAAGCTATAAATATCTGCATATACTTTTTCTGGGAATTTCTTGGATAGGGAGCATCAAAAGAATATAATAAATAATTATTAAAAGTTATAGACACAAGGACATTCCATTTAATGCCAAGAAAATGCAAAAATAAAACAACATTAAAGTTTAATAATAGTGGATTTATTAAACCTACTATATCTATAGAATGGAATAAAATATAGACATAAAATTGAACAATGTTTCCCAAACTTGCATTAAGAAACATTAACCATTAGAAAATGTTCTATGAAAAAAATAAGAGTATAAGATCTGCAAAATTATATAAAATTAGGTTTTAACCATTTTTAGATAAGGTCGTCTAACTTTATAGTGTTTCTCCACATAATACAATGCAAGAAATATTGCATAAAATGCTTCTAAAGTTAAGAACTCTATTTTTATAGATAGTTTATTAAGATTTTGTGGAACAAGGGCAGCAGAATAATATATCATAAATGCTGTTGTAGAATTTTTAATACTATGGTAAATATTAGAGATACATAGTTAATTAAAATATACTAAAAATGTATAATGCTTGTACCTAAAATTTTATGCATATGTGCATACAACTGTATACATATATGTATATAATTAGAAGTATATATATTAAAAGATTAACAATATTGCATTGATAAATAAGTGATTATTATTTTTCTCATGTTTAATTTTTAAAAGTTTTTATAGTATAAATAAATTACTCTCTTTAGCCCAATATTATCTTTATGTTACCAAATGTTGACATTTTTATCTTTTGCCTTCTGGTTCTTTCTTCTCCCATTTCTACTTTTTTTTCTTTTTTTTAAACTCCACATTTTAAAATCAACCACTTAGTGTTACTTTGGAACTAAACTGAAAATAATTTAGTGTTTCTTCCTTCATAACATCCTTTTCTCTGTTTCTACAGTAGCATAACATCTGGTTGATTTCGTCTCTCCTCTCCAACTTCCACATATGTAGCTTCCTCTGTCCCTCTCCTTCACATTTTTGTGTTTCTATAACATGTTGCCAGACACTCCTGCCAAAGTCATCTCACGAATGCACTGCTTTTACCACATCACTTCCTTTCCCAAATCCTTCAAAGACAGTATTTCTTTGCTTATGAAGTTCAAATTATTCATATATATTAAAATAGCCATTATCTGCACATACATAAATATCATATTTCTCATCTATTCTCTTCTACTCACTGCCTTTTTGTTGCCTAATGTGTCCAAGTACTAAAAAAAATCATGTTTATGTTAATTTTACTTTTTAAAAATTTTAGACACTTTTCTGTGCTTTTCACTAAGTGGTTTCTTTAAGTTTTATATTTCCTAAATGTTTGCATAAGAAAAGACAGAACTATAACATGAATTGAGTGTCAGTTATGCACAGGACACCAAAAAAGTTTACTTAGTACATATTTCAGTCAGAGAACAATGATTTCATGAGCTAGGAATCAAGACTGTTCTGATTATTTCTACCTTATACAATTTTATTACTTCCTGCAAACTTTTATCTATTATTTTACTGCTGATTTTTTCCCTATTCTTTTGTTCTTGATAAATGAGCAAAGGAATAGAGAACTATATTTTTACTTGCTATCTCCCCTATGAATTCACTAATTTTTACTGCTGTTTGTTTTTTAAGTTATACTCTATAGAGAATTATTTTAATTCTTGTTTCCCAAATGATTAAATTTCTCTTGCTAACCTTGACAGGTTATAAACTTGCTATTTTATTATATAAGGAAAGTAACTATCAGTAAAAGAACAGATATGTCTACCATTTGCAATAAACATATGTCAAAATAAAGGAATATTACTTTTTTTAAAAGTGGAAAGGACTTAATTCTTTAAGTAGAAGTCTATTCTTTTTCTAGAAGGAGAAATGGCCACCATACATGAACATATTCAAGAATTAAAAGTTTAAAAAAATTATGATACACATATTTAAATACAAAGGCAATAAAACCATAACCTAGCATTTTATTTATTCATATTATATCACATTTAATTGCTTTCTTGATATGTTTTTCAATTTAAGCTCTCCTCTACTCTATACCAGATACAAAGGGTAATTTGAATCCCACTTGTTCAAAATTTTATTGATAAGTCATCAAAAACCCCATTACACTGGCATATCAGTTACCTGGGCAACCATAACAAAACACCACAGACTGGCTGGTTTGAGCAAGATAAATTTATTTTCTCACTATTTTGAAGATTAGAAGTCCCAAACCACGGTGTTGGCAGGTTTGATTTTTTTTTTTTCCTGAAGCTTTCTCTTTGTTCCTTGGCTTACAGATGGCCATCTTGTAGCTGTGTTCTCACATGGTCTTTTCTCTGGGCACACACATCCCTGATGTCTCTTTGTGTGTCTAAATTTTCTTTTCATAATGAAATACTGGTCAGATTAAATCATTTTAACTTAGTCACCTCTTTAAAGATCCTGTCTCCAAATGCAGTCACATTGGTAGTTAGGACTTCAACATCTGAATTTGTACAGACACAATTCAGCCCACAATAACTGGAAATACCACTATAAAAATTGGAATAGCAACCTATTTAAGATTTTTACTTTCCCTAAAATTAGATGTTTTAGCCCCAGTGATATTGAGACTGAAAAATTTAGAGACATATACATGTTAACTGTACACTTTGAGGCAAGAATATGTTTAGCTTTTTTAAAAAAATTATTATATTCTTAGCTATTAAAATTGTTACCTATTCCTCTGGTATTAAAAAACTAATTTGAGTTTTTCTAATTTTTATTTTTAATATGATGTTAACTACTTTGATTTAGTGAACTTTCAACATTAGCAACAGCATTAATGTGACAGATTGGCAAACTCCTTTCCCCTCACATTCTTCTGATGTCTTCAATCTGGCATGGAAAACTTGAACACAGTTTAGCATAGAGAGACATTTTTAAAAGTTTAAAATGTGGTTGCATTCTGAGTGATACCTCATCTTTGCATACTGAATTAAAGAAAAAAAAACGTTGACACAATATATTGCCCCCTTTTAAAATATAGACACAAGATGTATCCAATAATGTATTTCCCAAAGGATTTTATATGGGGCTGTTTTGGGGGAGAATTTCATTCATATTGAATGTTTAGTAGATTTTTGGTTGCAAGCAACAGATAGCAACTCTGAGGAATTTCAGTAAACTTATTCAGTTACGTCATAGAATTGCTACTGAAGAACTTGGCTCAGAAACAGTATAGTTTTAGAGGATGCTGTTACTAGCATTATGCAACCAATTTTCTGCAGCGACAGGCTTTATTAATACTCCTGCTACTACCACAATTGTCCTGGCACCACAAAATCTACTGCAGTGATTTTACCTCCACTGTCTCTGGCTGGAGCACCACGTGCTCAGTACTTAAAGCCCCTGGCAGATGTATCTTACTGGTGGAACTTCAGACAAGTAGCTAGTTTCTTCATCATCCATGGTGGAACTAGACACCGGGAATCACCCTTGGACCAAGAGCACATGTGGTAGATGAGTAATTCCACACAAGTAAAGGCTCTAGGGAAGCAGATTCTATGCTGAGAAGGCGGGGGATGTCACAAGGCCTAAAAAGTTCTTCATGTGGACCTGGAAACTCATGGAAGGGAAACTTTTTAATCTATGTTAAAGATCAATTTCAAACCAAAATTCTGAGAAAAACTTCAAGTCCCAATTTATAGAAAATAAAAGCGTTAAGCGCTGTAGACTTTTAAAAATTAAAATTGAAATTTTTTTGTTGAATTCTGAAAGAACACACGTTTTTCCCCATGTAATCAGTAGGTTCTAGATGCAGCATAGTTGTCTATGTCTGTTCAGGCTGCTTTAACGAAACGCCCTTAAGTGGGTAGCTTAAAAACAAAAAAAGTTTTTTTCTCATAGTTCTGGAGGCTGGAAAGTCCAAGACCAGGCACTGGCAAATTGGGAGTCTGGTGAGAGTCTACATATTATTCAGGAATATGTCTCCCAACTGGATGTTCATACTGTGGAAAAGACAAGGCAGTTCTCTGAGGCTTCTTTCATAAAGTTTAGACTAATCCTATTTATGAGGGCTCCACACTCATGATGTAATCCTCTCCCACATTCCACCTCCTAATATCATCACATTGATGATTAGGTTTCAAAAATGAATTTGGGGAGGACACAAACATTGAAAAGCAGTTCAACAGTAGAAGAAGAAAGTTCATAATATTGTCTCATTTGAGTCAAAATTTCAAAGAATCCTGGAACCTACCTCTGCATTCATCATGAAACTCAGGGTCCTCATAGATTAAATTAAAACTAGAAATCTTGAATAAAGTGTCTTGGAAGTCCTGTGATGCTAAATGCATATAGGCTTAAAAGAAAAATCCTGCTGATTGCTACATAAAGACTGCCTAAGGTTAAATACATGAAATAATCAATAAAGAG
>CAUYQG010016524.1:0-27516 GCA_963574415.1 Tarsius wallacei
CCATTTCTTTAAGGTTTTCAAGTTTATTTCCATACAAGTGTACATAGTAGTCTCTAATGATCTTTTGTATTTCTTCAGGGTCAGATGTGACTTCACTTATGTGTTTCTGATTGTATTTATGAGGCTTTTTCTCTTTTTTTCATGGTCAGTCTAGCCAGGGGATCATCGATCTTGTTTGTCCTTTCAAAGAATAAGCTTTTTGTTTCATTGATTTTTTTGTATTATCTTTTTGTCTTCTATGTCCCAGATTTGGGCTTTTATTTTAGTGATCTGGATTCTTCTGCTGAAGTTGGGCTTTTGGTTGTTTTGCTTTTCCAGCTTCCTAAGGTGACTTGTTAGGCTGTTAATTTGTGATCCTTCCATTTTCTTCATGTGCGTGTGTAGAGATATGAATTCCCCTCTTACTACAAATTTTCATGGCGTCCCAAAGATTTTGGTAAGATGTTTCTTCATCTTCATTTGGTTCCAGGTATCTTTTAATCACTGTTTTGATTTCATCATTGACCCAGGAGTTGTTTAGCGTCATGCTATTTAGTGTCCATGTCTTTGTGGGTCCGGAGGGAACCTTGTTGGTGTTGATATTTATTTTTATTCCACTGTGGTCCGAGAAGGTGCATGACAAAATTTTGATCTTTTGAAATTTGTTTATGCTTGATTTATGGCCAAGTTTATGATCTACCTTAGAGTACATTCCATGTGGTGATGAGTAGAATGTATATTCTGTGGTCTTTGGGTGGAGTGTTCTGTAGGTATCAATTAAGTCCATTTGGTCAAGAGTCACATTGAGGTTCTGGATCTCATTGCTGATTTTTTGTCCTGATGATCTGTCTAGGGTTGTGAGTGGGGTATTAAAGTCCCCAGCTATGATAGTGTTAGAGTCAATATCTTTCTTGAGTTTTCCTAGAAGTTTCTTTATGAAAGTTGGTGCTCCTATGTTGGGTGCATATATGTTTAGGATAGATATTTCTTGTTGATGGAGTGAAACTTTTATCATTATGTAGTGGCCTTCTGTATCTTTTTTAATTTTTGATAGCTTAAATGGTATTTTGTCTGAAATTAGGATCATGACTCCTCCTTTCTTTTGTGTTTCGTTTGCCTGAAAATTTGTTTCCCATCCTCTTACTTTAAGTCTGTGCCTGTCCTTTCTAGTGAGATGGGTCTCTTGAAGGCAATATATTGTTGCCTGGTGATATTTTATCCATTTTGCCCTTCTATGTTTTTTCAGTGGTGCATTTAGTCCATTCATGTTCAGGCTAATTATTGAAATGTGAGAGTTGGTCCCTATCATAAAGTTCTTATAGAGTTGTTGTTGCCGTTCCTCTTTGTTGTCTTTCTTTTGGTTTTGGGGTTGGTTTGTGTGTGTTTTACTCTTTTTCCTGTACTCCTGTGAAGAAAGTTGTTCTTTTTTCCTTTTCTTCTATGTTTAGTACTTTCTTAAGTGTTTCTTATAGAGGTGGTCTGGTGGATATCCGGGAAAGATTTTAATTCTCCCTCGCTGATGAAGCTTAGCTTGGCTGTGTAAGTTATTCTTGGTTGAAATTGTTTATCTTTTAGAACTTTGAAGATAGGGCTCCAAGCTCTCCTATCCTTCAGGGTTTCTGTAGATAAATCTGCTGTTATTCTAATTGGTCTTCCTTGGAAAGTAATCAGGCCTTTTTCTCTTGCTGACTTTAGGATTTTTTCTTTTATACCTTCTTTGTTTAGGTGAATTATTATGTGTCTGGGAGTTGGTCTTCTCATTTGCTATCTTGCAGGGGTTCTCTGAATCTCTTGTGTTTGAATTTTCGTGTCACTGATGAGATGAGGAAAGTTTTCTTCAATAATCTCACAGGCCAGGCTCGGTGGCTCAGCCTGTAATCCCACGTCTTGGGAGTCTGAGGTGAGTGGATTGCCTGAGCCCGCGGGTTCGAGACCCGCCTGGGCAGGCGAAACCTCATCTCTACGATAAATCAAAAAAAAAAAATTAGCCGGGCGTGGTAGCGTGCGCCTGTAATTCCAGCTACTCGGAAGGCTGAGGCGGAAGGATAACCGGAACCCAGCAGGTCGAGGCTGCGGTGGCTGGGAGCAGCCACTGCACTCCAGTCTGGGCGATTGAGTGGGACTCCAACTCAAAAATAATAATAATAATAATAATAATAATAATAAACTCAGTGAATGTTTGTTCCAAGGTGACCTCTGTTTCTCTTTCTGTTTCAGGAAGTCCAATTGCTCTTAAATTTGGTCTGTTGAAGTAATTGTTCATCTCTTGAAGGTTTTGTTCTGTCTTTTTGAGCTTCTTTTCTATGTTTTTGACAGTTTGGGTTAGTTCTATATTTTGGTCCTTAAGCTCTGAGATTCTTTCTTCTGCTTGGTTAATTCTGCTTTCCATCCTTATCAGTTTGTTATTTATTTTATTCACAGTATTCTTTATTACTGTTATCTCAGTTATCAACTTCTTTCTAGTTTCTTCTTGTCTCACCTCAGTTCTTTTTAATCTCTCCATTAATGTCTTGATATCTAGGTTTATAGCTTGAGACCAGTCATTCTGGGGACTCTTCATTGTCTGCATTCCAAAGTCAGTTTCCTCAGTGTCTGCCCTCCCAGGGGTCTGGGAGAGACTCATATTCTTCTTTTGTTTTTTCTTTATTTGTGTAGATTTTTCTCTCTCTCCCCCTTTCCCTCCCCTTCTTTAATTATGTTTTTCAGGAAAGGTGGGGTTGCTTTTACTTCTTTTGTTCAATCTCCTGTTCTTCCCTATGAGGGTCCTCTGGCTTTGTTCACTTTTGAGGCTGGAGTGTGGGCTGGGTGCTGTACTTTTTGCAGTTTTGAGGTTTAATTGAGGGGAAAGCTATGACTCAGAATCTATCTGCTGATCCCAGTATACACCAACAGGTGTATGGGCACACTGGTACCTATTTTCCACTGCCTTACAATCTGCCCATGCAGCAAGGTGTAGGTTTGCTCCGTGGAACAAAAGGAGGTACAAAAAATGAAAGTAATGGAAGAAGGCGGGGAGGGGGCAAGAGGAAGTTAGAGAGAAGAGTGAGAGGGAAAACAGACATACATACCAACTAATTGTTGAAAAAGAGACACAAGGTCAGAAAAGAGTGAAAAACAGACACACAAACAAAATTCCCTAAAGCATACTGGTAATCATACAAAGACGAGCCCAATAAAATCATGCCTTTTGATACACAAACAGGTAGTCTAAATAAAAAAGCAAATGAAAGTGAGCCAAACAAACAGTAAAAACAATAAAATCAAAAGTCAAAATAAGAAACCAGACTAGTTCTGGAATCTTTCCTGAGTATCTAAAGTCTCTTCAGCTCTGATCTATAGCCTCTCCCCTTTGCTTTCATTGCAGGCTTGCTACCTGAGAGTTCTGCAATGGCTGAGTTGCCTGTATTTGATTCAGCATAGGGGAGGGGTTTCATCTCCTCTTTAGCTATGTTACCTTAGAAATCAAGGTGGAGGCTGCTTGTAGGTGGGTGGGGCAATGCAAATCTCTGCCTCGAAAATGGCCGAGGTGGGCAGCTCCTTTTTCATGGATCCTTTCTCTCCATTCATCCTGATCCATGGGTGATCCACTATGATGGGCTGTGGTGGTGTGTCTCCCACATCAGGCACCAGGGATCAGTGACACAGCTGGGTGCTGAATCTAGTGTGCCACCAGTGGCCTGGGATGGAGAAGGGAGCTGCGAATTCCCTCTTCTGGAGCTGAGAGCTGAGAGCGGGTTGGTCAGCACCTCCTTAAGATATACTGTTCCCTTACACAACCATAGGGTCCCCTGTTGGGTGCCTCAGCCAGAGCAAAAGCAGGACAGGAGCTCCAAAGGGCAGGTGGTGAGCAGTGACAGTGGCTTTGGGCCCTGCACAGGGCACTTCAGCCAGGAGTGGAGCGAGTATCTCTGAGGGGCAGCACCTAGATCCTCCCTGGGTGATGGCGGCTTGAAATAGGGATGGTCAGGGGCCCAGAACCCAGGGCGGGGAGCTGGAACTCTGAAGAGCTAGTACCAGTCCGCTGGGCTGGGAGCCCAGTCAGGGAGGGAGTTGGCAGTGACTGGGTGCCGAGCAGATCGGTGTAGCCAGCAAGGGAACCCACATCTCCACAAGGCGGTATCCAAGGGCCTCCACAGGGTGAGATGTTGTAACCAGGGAGGGAGCTGGGATCTCTGTGTAGCTGGGGCCTGGGGCCGCCTATGGGGAACCAGCAGCAGCCAGGTGGCTGCAATACCCGGCTTTGCATGGGACCGAGTGTCTCTGGGCCTCAGACCAGTGTGGCTGGTGGTGGGCAGGGGGTTGAGGGAAGGAAAGTAAGAGTCTTTTTGGGAACTCACTTTTGGAGAATCTCACAGTTCCACCTATGCCGTTGCCATCTTACCAGAACTCGGCCTAGTCTGCCATTTTAAAAACTCTTTAGCTTGTTGAAGTGATAGACCAATTCATCATTGTATGACTTATCATATAAACTTATACAATTAATTCTGATTTGAAGTCCCTGAATAAATTCTGACAAGAGTTACGATTTATATACTTACCCCAAATGTTCTATTACAGATTTTTATTAGTCACTAAAAATGCACATACTACAAAGAAATCATCAATAGACTATGGGTCTCATGTTGCTTTTCTGAGATAATAATGGAAGTATGTCAAGTCAACTATAATCTTAAATAAAAAGCCTATGCATATGTTATGATTTCTCCAGGTAGGTAGTTCATAATTATTTGCATTTGATGATTTTTAAGAGAAAAATATAATATGAAATGCTAAGCAAATTATTCTCAAATTAGAGTAAAATGTTCAATATAGTAATTTAGTAATAAATGATGTCGTTCCTAATAGCTTGTATAATTTTTGAGGTTATGTTTACCACATAACAGCAAAGACATAAAGTAGCAGTCACTTTTAAAAGGTATTTTCCAAGAGAATCAGCAATAAAGGCTGCCATTTAACAGGCAGATGTTCAAAACTCTGATATCTATTATGTTAATAACCCCAATGGCAAAGCTGGATTTGCAAGTGGAAGGCTTCTCCCACCTGGCTTCTGCTTCTATTCCTTATAGGACTATCTTACAAACTTTTGCCACATAGAAAGAATTTAAGGCAGTACATTGCTTTTTGAATCTCAATTACTTATAGTTATGTAATTTTAAAAATTCAAGATTATTGATACAAATATTATAAGCAGTTAATATATGAAGTTTAATTGCTTTTAGAGATACTCCATGTTAAGAAATATTGCGTATGTAACAAACATCAATAGATTCGAGGTTTTAGCTATATGACACTTTTCTTCTATTAAATCTTAGTGGAGATTGTTGAAGAAAACCAGAACCTGAACAGTAGTCAAATTGGCAAAAACAAGTTTTATTCAGAAAGTATTATAATAGGAGTAAAGAGACTTCAGTATAGAATCGAGTTTAATTCCAAATACAACATGAACAAATGGGGATTTATAGACAAGGAGCAAGGTGAGGGTTAGTTGGTGGAAAATTACTAAAGGAACCATCAGATGAGAATAAGATTTTGGCTAAGCTGCCTTGACTGGATTCTTGCTGTAGGCAGATCAGATGATCAGATACTAAGGATAGAAAATGATTATCAGGTTTCAAGGGTTGAGACTTCTCACTAAACTAATTTTGGAGAATTTTTTCCTGAAATTGATCAATGCAAAGACAGACACAGAATTCCAAAGGTCAAGGCCTAGTTGGTAAGAAGGTTTAGTAATAAATGTTTGGAGGAGCCCAAGGTTAGGTCAACGACAGAGTCTTTGTCAAAACCCAAAATATAAAAAAGATTTTAAAAAACAGCTGTTTGTTTAAATAATAGTGAATAGGGACCAGTGGTTAGTTATATATTTCATCTCCTCCTCTAGAAGTTTTGATGTTTATTAATACGTAAGTTATGGAAATTTGTCTTATTTTTTAAATCATCTCTTCAGCTCTTACTGTATTGACAAAATTACTATAGCTCAAATTTCTGCAATTGCAAAATGCAAATAGTACAGGGTTTAAAATGTAATTAAATTAAATAATTCCTCAAAATATCTGATACTTAATATAATGATTTAGAAAAGGGGATTTTTCTATCAACAAAATGATTTTATATACTAGAGAAGGAATTTATCATAAACATAGGGGGGGAAATTACTGCAAAAAATACTTATTTCAAATGATTTTCCCAATCATTTTGAATATATATTTAACTCCAAAAATACATTTGAAGAACGAGGAGTAAAAAGACTAGCGTTAGGGTTTAATTGTCAATGAACAAAAAAATATAATAGTTGAAAAAAAGAGGCACCACAAAGACAATGCCAGTGTATAAGAACCTTGCACTACAGTTGAATTCATTGTTTCTATTATAAACCATTTTTCAGACATGGATGTGAAATGAACTGTACTTTCAAGGAGTTTAGCACAAAATGTAAGAAACACTTTAAAAAACAGCTTAATCTAATAAATACAAGACAGAAATTAATGCAGAGTTAGAACACCATGTAAGTCCTTTTGTGGAGGAGTTACATAGAAGGTAATCAAATAATTTGATGATAAAAATATTACCCGATCTGAAATTTAAAGCATGACTATGCCAGTCCGGGTTCTTGTGCAAATAATGTATCCTCTCTAAATTGCTCAAAGACAAAAGAATTTATAACAAACCATTAAATGACATTTAATAATTAAGAGAGCTGATGAAAGGGACTCTAGTCTGCTTCCAAAAGAATTGTCTAAACCACATTTCAGGACTGCGGTGCTATGAAGTTGATACACGTGCCATCGTTAAGAACTCATCTGTGAATCTAAGTAATTATCACTACAGTTATTCACTCTAGAACTATGCTGTTCTGCTACTGTCAGGAAGCTGCCTGAATCAGAAAACTGATACTGCTTTTGTATTAGCACAAAAGGTTGTTTTATAACTTGCCTCTCTTGCTCTCCCTAATTGTTTCAGTTTTAAATTCAATAATTGCATAATAGCTAAATTTATATGAGGTGCAAGGGGGTTAGGAAAATGCCTGTTTAACTCTAGCTTCTTCAATTCAAGAAGGCATACTAGAGGGAGGTTGTAGCATATGTTAAGCAATCACATATAACATATGAATTACCCATGAAAAATAGGGAGAAGGATGTAATGGGATGAAGAAACATCAAACAAAAGTATTAACTTATAGAATTAAAAGAAAATGTAAGTGCTGGTACTATGACATTAAGTCCAACAGAGGAACTCAAAACTAGGTAGATAGAGGCTACATTAGAAGGTCTGCATTATAGAATTAAAGTATTTTGCTTTATGTAAGATGAGAATGTTCTTCTTAAAAATAGATGGCATACAAAAGATACTGTGTGTTCTGTCCCTGAATATATGGACTATGATTGGGAAAAATTTTTTTCTCCTCATCCAATCCACTTTTCACATACTCTTTTCTTTGTAATATTTTCTACTTATAAGTGATAAAATAGAGTGTAAGTTATTAAAATATAAATTGAAATTCTGTTTTTAGAAAATAGTCAACTGCCGGACACGATGGCTCAAGTCTGTAATCCCAGCACTGGGAGGCCGAGGCAAGAGGATTGCCTGAGTCCAGGGGTTTGAGATCAACCTGGCAACTTGGTGAGACCTCATCTCTATAATAAATCAAAAAATTAGCCGGCTGTGGTTGCATGCTCCTGTAGTTGCAGCTACTTGGAAGACTGAGGCAGAAGGATTGCCTGAGCCCAGCAGGTCAAGGCTGCAGTGGTCGTGAGTGTGCCACTGCACTCCCGCCTGAGCAACAGAGTGAGACTCCAACCCCACCACCAAAAAAGAAAATAGTCAAATTTAGAGTTTAATAAATTTATAAATTCCTGCTTTTATTTCATATTTAATCCCTGAGGATTTAAAAAAAAATTTCAGGTAGAGTGAAGCTATTTATATCTATTTTTCTCAACACTTTTCTAAAATATTATTCATGTTTTCAGAATACATTTTTAGAAATATAAGAAAATTGAAAATATAATTGAAGAAAAAGGACCATGAATATAGGCAACAAGTTTTGAAAAGGAACCAAGTTGAACTTTTAGAAATAAAGAACTTACTAATTAAAATAAATATTTCACTCTCGGCTAGGAAACATCAAGTAATGGCAGACTTGCTTTCAGTGCAAACTGAAACCATAGACATAATATAAAATAATAATTTGAAGATATTATAAATCTAGAGATGCCATAATAATTATATAAAATAAAATTCTAGAGAGGAAAAAGACTTTCTGAGCTAGACTGATGATTGCCAGCTATTTTGTTCCATGAGGTTTTTTTCTGATGTTGGTTTCAAGTTAAAGATTAATTTTGTCAACCACTAAGATGGCCTCCTATTACATCTACTGTCTGTTATTTATGTTTTTTTGTAATTACTTCCCTTGACTATAGGCTGAATTTACTGACCTGCTTCTATAAAAATAGAACAAGGCAAATTAATATATTTTGGTTTCTATGATTATTATTTTAAAAAGAGTTGTTTCTCTTTTAGGTTCTTGCTTGCTCATTTTTTGGGAAACTAGCTGTTATGTTATGAGGTATTCTTGTGGAAAGGTTTATTTAGGGAAGCCAAAGCCTGTCAACAGCCATATAATAAGCTTAGAAGTGAATTCTCTTCCACAGTCAAACCTTTAGATGAGACTTCTGCCATAGCTGTATTAAGTTTGATTAAAAAGTTATGAAAGACATTGAGGCAGAGGCACTCAATTAAGTGATCTCAGATTTAGGACTCACACGAGTTAACACATTTTTATTTTTTTAAGCTGCTAAATCTGAAGTAACTTGCTATGCATCCAAAGATAACTACTACAGGGTTCAACTCATCAAAGGCAAACCCTGAAGGTGTATTCAATTTATAACAGTGTTTCAAAATAAATGAAGCAAATATTATGGAACTAAAAGAAAAAATAAATACAGAAACAATTATAATTTGAAAGTTCAATACCTCTATCCAATAGCAAATAGAACAACTATTTAGAAAATCAGTAATGATATGTAAGATGTGACCAACACAATAAAATAAAATTGACCTAATTGACATTTAGGGAAAAATCCACTCTAAAACAGCAGAATGTGCATCTTTATAAAGTGAACATGAAATATTTAACAAGATAGACTGTATGCTTTGTCATATAACAAGTTTAAGGATTCAAAACATACAAAAAAATCCTTGCTCCCCAAACCCCCAAATTACTAAATATCTATAACAGAAAGATAACTGTAAAAACCCCAAATATCTGGAAACTAGAAAGCACAATCTTAAATAATTTATGGGTTAAATAAAACATTGAAGGGACAATTAGAAAGATTTTTGAACTGAATAAAAGTGAAAACACAGCATATGAACATTTGTGTAACATAGCTAAAACACTTCATAGAGAAAAATTTAGAGCACTAAATGCCTATATTAGAAAAGAAAAAAGTCAGCAATTAATTATCTGAATCTACCCCTTAAATATTTAGAAAACAGAGAACAAATCATACATATGTAAGTTGAAGAAAGTAATAAACATGACAAATTTATAAACTATAGCACAAAATTGATGGATAGAAAACATATAAAATATCACATTATGTGATACTTTGAGAACGTTTATTTTCTTTTTCAGTACTCTGAAAGGTTCCTGATGAAACATTTTGTAACATCTAGTACATTGTACTCAATTTCAAGATTGGACAGGACAAAGAAAGATGGCAGAGTAAGACTCTCTATTGATGTCTCCCAAAAAAACAACAATTTGACCAATTATCCATACATTAAAATATCTTCACAAGCACTTAGAAAATCAGGTGAGAACTTACAGTAGCTGCTTGAACCATAGTAAAAGAAAAGATGTTTTACAGAGGTTAAAAAGGATACTTTCACATTATCCATACCACTTTTTCCTTAACCAAAGGCATCACAGTGCAAAGAATTATACCATGCACTTGGGGAAAGAGAGTAAAGTAAATATAGAACTTTGCCTTGGCTCCCAACACTGGAGCCACCAATGTAAAATCTAGCACCGAGAAGCCCCCATAACATAATATTCTAAGCTGTTGCCCACACACTGAACCTCTAGACATTTCCCAACACAAGGCAGAGCCACACAGCCCTGGGCTTCAGACTTACATAACAAAATCAAATTCTGACATACCAGAGCGCTTGACTAACATCAGAGGCTTTGAGCTCTGAATAACCTTCTAGAGTATGAAAAGACAGGTCTCAGTAGTCCCCAACTTCAAGTGAGCCTCAGTCCCATGCTGGACACAATTTTCTCCAGCTTCTGGTGTGCTCTGGTATCACACCTGCTATAGTGAGTTTCAAACTTTTGGCAGTACCACACTGGCCAAGCTGCATCAGGTATCTGTCTGCCTAGCACCATGCCTTTGGTAGCAAGTCCCAGGCTTCTGGTAGTATCACATAAGCCACATCTGCTCTGGCCTTCTGGCCCACCCCAGTGCCATACTTGTCACAGGAATTTTTGAGACAAAGCCAGTATGGAAAGACTGAAATAAGTACCTATTTGTCCAAATGAGCAGACATCAATGCACAACCACAAGAATCAAGAACAATCAGGAAAACATGATAAAACCAAATGAGAAAAATATGCCAGAGATTCTAATGCTAAATAAGTTGAGATGTAGGAATTGGCAGAAGAAGAATTCAAAATAACTCTTTTAAGCAAGTGTAAAGAAATTAAGAAAAAAAGGAGAAACAGTTCAAAGAAATTAAGAAAACAAGTGATCAGAACAAAAACTCTAATAAAGAAATTGAAATAAATATAAAAATTAAACAAATTCTAAAGCTGGAAAATACAAGTAACAAAATTAAAAGTGTAATAGAGATCATCAACCTCAGAATGGTCAAGCAGAATAAAGAATATGTGAACTTGAAGGAAGACTATTTAAGAATACGAATTCAGAGAAGAAAAAAGGAATGAAAAAAGCTTACCAGATGTATGTGACATTAAAAAAGCAAATATTTGGATCACACAGGTGAAATAAAGAGAAGAGAAAGAGTAGGGGGTGAAAACTTATTTAAAGAAACAGTAACAGAAAACTTTGTAAACCTAGAGAAAGATGTAAATATTTAGGTACAGAAAGGTCAAAGGTCTTCTGATAATCCAAATATGACTACACCAAGACATGTTATAAGCAGACATTCAGAAATAAAAGACAAAGAGAAAAATCTTAATAGCAGCAAGAGAAAACTAGCAAATAACATATAAGAAATTTCCGTTATGGGTAACAGCACACTACTCAGCAGAAATTTTACAGATCAGAAGAGAGTGGGATAATGTATTAAAAGGGCTGAGGAAAATATCTGTCAACCAAGAATACCGTACTCAATAAATCTGTCCTATGGAAATAAAAGAGCGATATAGAAGTTCTCAGACATAAATAATCTGAGGAAGTTGATAACTATAACTACAGTGATCACCACAAAACTCACTAGTGAAAATGAGTACAAAGTAAAATTCGTAATATTCTAATACTGTAAAGGTGATATGTTAATCGATTATATCTGTAATATGAGGTTAAAAGAAACCACTATTAAAATAACAATAGCTTTTATAATTTGTTCAGCGATATGCAAAATAAAAGGACATAAACAGTAACATCAAAAATTCAAAACATGAAGTAGAGTAAAAGTGTAGACAATCAAAGTTAAATTGTGATATTTACCACCTAAAATAATCTGTTATAAATAGAATTTTAAAGGCTCATATAGCAATAAAGCAAAAGTTTACAGTAAATACATAAATCATAGAAAGCAGAAATTAAAATATGCCACTAGAAAAAAAAAATCAGCCACAAAAGAAGACAGCAAGAGAGAAAGAAAAATCAGGATTTAAAAAATGGTCAGAAAACAATTAATAAAATGAAAACAGTTCTTATTTATCAAGAATAACCTTGAATATAAATAGAATTCTCCAAGTAGGTCATTCAGTGAGTAAATTGATTTTTTAAAAAAAGACTCAACTATATGTTGCCTAAAAGACAGTCACTTCACCTGTAAGGATGCACACAATTTTTTAAAAGAATAAAATAATATTCCTTGCAAATGGCAACCAAAAGAGAGCTTGAGTCATTATATTTATATCAGACTAAGTAAACTTTCAGTCAAAAGCTGGAAAAGACACAAATAAGGTCATTTGATAAAGATAAAGTTGTTGCTACAAAAGAATATGACAATTGAAAATATATAAGCATTCAATATCAAACATTCAAACATATAAAAAACATATTAATAGATTTGAAGGGAGAGATGTTTTCACAAGATAATAAGAGTAGTGGACTTCAAAACTTCATTTTCAGCAATGAACAGATCATCCAGATAGAAAATCAAACTAAAACTACACTCTAGGTTAAATAGATCTAATAGTCATACATAACATTCTCCCTAACAGCAGCAGAACATACATTCTTCTCAACCTCACATGGAACATTCTTCAGGATGGATCCTATGTTAAGTCACAAAACTAGTCTTAACAATTTAAGAAGAATGAAAGCATATCAGGTATCTTTTCTGACTGCAATGGTATAAAAGTAGTAAATAATAAGAGAAACTCCAGAAATTCACAAATACATAAAAATAAACAACATGCTCCAGAACAACCAATGAGTCAATAAAATTTTTAAAATCTTGAGACGAACGAAAATAGAAACAAAAATACCAAAACCTATCAGATACAGTAAAATCAGTTGTAAGGGGGAAGTAGATAACATTAAACAAAATCAAAATCAAAAGGACTTCAAATAAACTGCTTGGTATTGCACTTCAAGGTACTAGAAAAGCAAAAACAAATTGAACTTAAAATTAGCATAAGGAAATAACAAAGAGAAGAAATAAATAAAATAGAAGCCAGAAAAACAATAGAAAAGATCAGTGAAATTAAGTTATTTTTCAAAAAGATATGCAAAATTAACAAACTTCTAGCCAGACTAAGAAAAAAAGAGTCATAAGTCAATTAAATAAAATCATAACTGAAAAAGAAGATATTACCACTGATGCAACAGAAATATAAAGGATTATAAATGATTACTATAATTATTTTTATGCCAACAAACTGGATAACCTAGAAAAAATGGAAACAATTATCGATGCATACAACCTATTAAGACTGAATTATTAAAAATAGAAAATCTTTACAGACCAATAATGAGTAAGAACTTTGAACCAGCAATAAAATGTTTTCCATTTAAGAAAAGCTTAGGAATTGATGACTTCACTGCTAAATTCTATCAAACATTTAAAAAAGAAGTAATACCAACACTTCCCAAAAGCTTACAAAAATTTGAAAAGGAAGGAACACTTCCAAATTCATTTTACAAACCAGCAACACCCTGACACACAAAGTCAGACTAAGACACGTACAAAAAGAAGAAAACTACAGGACAATATCCTTGATGAATATAGATACAAAAATCCTCAACAAAATACTCAGAAACTAAATTCAAAAGCATATTAAAAAGACCACCACAATCAAGCAGAATTCATCTTAGGGATATAAGGATTATTCAAATTACAAAAATCAATAAATGTGATACATCACATTAACAAAATAAAACACAAAACCCATATAACCTTTTGCATAAATGCAGAAAAACTATTTAACTATATTAAACATCCTTCATCAAAAAACTCTCAACAATTTAGATGTAAAAGAAATGTATCTCAACAGTATAAAATCCATATATAGAAATTCATAGCTAACATCACAATCCATGAGGAAGAGTTGGAAACTTCTAGTTTAAGATCCAAAATGAGATAAAAATGTTCATTCTTGTCACTACTATTCAATACAATATTGGAGTCTTAGCCAGAACAATTAAGAAAGTGAAAGATATAAAACGTATCCAAATTGAAAAAAAAAAGAAGTAAAAATTTCCCTGTGAGTAGAGAATATTATGTTATATATAGAAATACTCTAGATTCTCTACAAAAAAACTGTTAGAACTATAAGCAAATTCAGATAAGTTGAAGAATATAAAATTGACATGCAAAAATCAGTAGCATTTCTGTAATCAACAGTGAACAATCTGAAAAAGAAATCTCATTTTCAATAGCTACAAAATTAAAATACTTAACATTAAATTGAAAAAAGGGGTGAAAAATCTCTACAATAAAATCAATAAAATACTGATTTAAAAAATTGAAGAAAACACAAACAAATGGAAAGAAATAGTGTGTATTATGTTCATGGATTGGAACTCTTAATGTTGTTATAATGTCCTTACTACTCAAAGTGATCTAAATATTAAACACAATCTATATAAAAATAACAATGACTTTCTTTACAGAAATAGAAAAAAAAATCCTAAATTAGTATGGAACCACAAAAGACCTTGAAAAGCCAAAGCAAACTTGAGAAAAAAAAAGAATAAAGAAAAGAAATCTGGAAACATCACACTGACTTCAATAACATGGAACTGCCAAAAAGCAGACGCATAAACCAAGAGAACAGGCTAGTAAGTCCAGAAATGAATCAGTGTATTTACAGCCAAAAGATTTTTGACAAAGATACCAGGAACAAACAATGCAAGTACTAACAGTCTGTTCATTAAATGGTGTTGGGAAAACTAACTACCCCATGCAGAAAAATGAAATCAGAATCTTATCTCACACCATACACAAAAATTAATTCAAAATAGAATGAGGATTTAAATATAAGACATGAAACTGCCTAGAAGTACACATAGGGGAAAATCTCCATGATGTTAGTCTGGGTAATGTAATTTTAGATATGATTCCAAAACCACAGGCAAAAAAAAAAAAAAAAAAAAAAAAGGGTAAAAAGGGATTATATCAAACTAAAAATCTTCTGTAAAGCAAACAGTTGACTAAGTGAAAAGCCCAACTTACATAATGGGAGAAAAGATTTGCAACTATAAATCTGATGATGGGTTAATATTTACAATATATAACTAACTCAAATAACTCAATAGCAAGAAAACATAAAATATAACTAGAAAATAAGCAACGAACCTAGATAGACTTTCACACACAAAAAAATACAGATGCCCAGTAAGTATACTAAAAAACTCAACATCACTAATTATCAGGGAAATGCCAATTAAAATCACAATAAAATATCACCTCATACTTGTTAGAAAGGTTATTATCAAGATAAGTGTTGATGAAGAGGTGGACAAAGGGAACTCTTGCATATTTTTATGGGAATGTAAATTAGAACAGCCTTTATGGAAAACAGCTTGCATGTTCCTCAAAAAATTAAAAATAGATCTATCATATGATCCAGCCATCCCATTCCTGGGTACATATCCAAAGGATATAAATCAAGTATAAATTATGTATTGAAGAGATATCTTCACAGCCATGTTCATCATGCTTCTTGCATCATAGCTCACATTAGCCAAGCTATCAAATCAACGTAAGTGTTTATTAATAAATGAATAAATAAAGCAAATGTGCTATATGCACACAATGGTATACTATTAGGTCATAAAAAGAGGGAAATTCCATCATTTGCAACAACATGCATGAGCCTAGAGGGAATTTTGTTAAGTAAAATAAGCCAGGCAATTATTAGAGTAAAATATGTGATCTCTAAATAAATTGGTATCATAGAGAGTGGAATGGGGGTTACCAGGGGTTGGGTCACTGGAGAGGGGACTCAGGGAAATGCATGTCAAAAGATATAAAACTTCAGTTCGCCAGGAGAAATAAGTTCAAAAGATCTATTCTACAACGTGATGACTATTGTTAATAATATATCATATTCTTGAAACATGCTAAGAGAGCGGATGTAAGGTGTTGCTACCACAAAAATACTATGTGATATAATACATACGTTAATTATACAGATTTAGTTATCCTACAATGTATACATATTTCAAAACATCATTTTATACAGAGTAAATAAAGACAATTTTATCTGTCAGTTTAAAAATATATATTATTTTTATCTATAAAAATTTAAACAAAATAAAACAAAAAGAAATTTTAATATTAATCTTTAAATGATATTCACTAACAACAGTATAATTAGGCTGATTAAACAAAAAGATAGCAAAATTGATTTTAACTATTATTACATAAGATAGAAAAAAGTTCTTATTGAATTAAAATTATTATTATTATTTTTTTTTTTTTTTTTTTTTGAGTTGGAGTCTCACTCTGTTGCCCAGACTGGAGTGCAGTGGCGGCTCCCGGCCACCATAGCCTTGACCTGCTGGGCTCCAGCGATCCTTCCGCCTCCGCCTTCCAAGTAGCTGGAACTACAGGCGCTCCACGCCCGGCTAATTTTTGATTTATTGTAGAGATGAGGTCTTGCCAAGTTGCCCATGCGGATCTCGAATCCGCTGGCTCAGGCAATCCACTCACCTCAGCCTCCCAAAGGCGCAGGATTACAGGCTGAGCCAAATGAATATCATAGTGAAAATCAGAGTATATTTAGAACTGCCAATAAAAAGCACTCTGCTTTAATACTTGTGGTCACGATAAAATGAATTGTATAAGTTTAGTATGAAAAGAAAAAGCTGCCGGGCTCGGTGGCTCAGCCTGTAAACCCAGTGCTTTGGGAAGCCGAGGTGAGTGGATTGCCTGAGCCCGAGGGTTCGAGACCCGCCTGGGCAACTTGGTGAGACCTCATCTCTACAATAAATGAAAAAAATTAGCTGGGCGTGATAGCGCACGCCTGTAGTTCCAGTTACTTGGAAGGCTGAGGCAGAAGGATTGCCAGAGCCCAGCAGGTTGAGGCTGCAATGGCCGCTCCCGGCCACTGCACTCCCGTCTGGGTGACAGAGTGAGACTCTAACACACACACACACACACACACACACACACACACACACACACACACACACACACACACAAAGAAAAAGCTAAAAATTAATGAACAAATAAGAAGAAAGTAAATAAAAAGAAAAATAAAAGAGTCAAACAATAAATTATTAGAAAATCATAATTAAAATATATTAGTTAAGGCTTTTCTTAAATGTAAAGTAAAATAAACGGAATCAACCTCTAGCAAGGTTCATTACAGGAAAATAAGTAATGGTACAAATAAACTCCTTAAGAAATTAGAAAGCACATGATGCCAGATGCTGCAGGAATATGATAAGAATATATTATTAAACTGGTGTCAGTGCACCTTCAAATGTAGATGAAATAGACAATTCGATTAACAAAATCACTGAAGAATAAATATGAAACCTTAAAGATAACCATTATAGTAATCGAATCAGTGATTTCAAAATCTTCTCACAAATAAAAGCTCACCCACAAATTATTTTACCGGTGGGTTCCAATAACATTTAAAGTATAACGATATCATACAAATTGTTATGAGTAAAAAGTGAAGAATCACCAGCATATTTTATGTCTAACATAGCTTGATGTCAAAATTAGTCTAAAGTGTTAAGATAAAAGCACTGTAGATAAAGCACACATGTAAAAATTCCAAAGTGTGATCCTCCAAACATAACAATTTGTTGAAAAATAATAATACATCACAGTCAAGCTAGGTTTAATTGCTGATGCATTTATTAAACATGAGTATTCTTAAAAATCAAACTGTTGTTATTGTCACATGGCACAATAACGTAACCATAAATCTAAATGAATATACAAATAAGTAATTAGGATTAATTAGAGAAGTTAGTAAAAGTTTGGGCACAAAGCCAACATATTAGTTTAGTTATATTTCTATCAACCAAAAAAATAGAGAATATAATTTATCTAAAAGACAATAAGAGAGCAACCAATTATTTTTAATATTGTGTATTTAATTTGACAAAATATATACTATATCTTTAAAGGGAAACATTAAGAAACCCCCAAATAAGTGTGTTTGTGTGTGTGTCTGTATTTAAAAATAACAACAAAAATACACTAAGAAAATGGGCAAACTACTTACTTGTAACTCAAATTATTTGCTTTTTCAAGTAGTTTGCCAAGAAAAGCTTTTCATTTCTTTATAAATTGAGAAATTGAAATTAACACCCCAATGGGATACCATTTAACCAGTGTACTGGCCAAACAATGTGACAAATAAAAGGATGTGGTGCAAATAAATGCTCATTCTTTCCTTGTAGTAGTGTGGTTAATTTGCAGAAATCTTGTGGAACATTCATTGGCATTTCTCAGTAAAGCTGAAAGAAGTTCATAGTTTATAATCCAATAGTTAGCTACATATCCAAAGAGATTCCTGCAAATAAATGGCCAAAAAATGTAGATGTTTATGCTTAATACAGCAATATGTATAATGTCAACACTGGAAGCAATTCAAATACTTTCAAGTATATCAATTTACTGATGGATAAATTATGGTGTATTCATTAATTGAATAACATACAGCAGTGAATGTAAATAACCTATAGTGAAATCTGTCATCCTAGTTGAACTATAGAAACATAATATTGGCAAGGGAAAAAAACCCAAAACAAGATATAAGTATCAATAAGATTGTGTAACTCATTATGAGAGGAATTTTCCATTGACAACCAAGTTGGTATTTTCATTTTTATTTGGGAAACAAAACTAATGCTTTCTGAATTCAATATAGGTAATATCATCTTTAGTCTTAATAATTAGAAAATTTTAAAGATAATTTTACTTTTTTTAACTGAGAGTATATTGATATTTACTTTCTTACTTCAATTCCTCCAAGTTTTACAAATCTAGAAAGAAAATTGTGAAGAAATTGGCATGGTCATTATAAGCAACTAATTAAAGACAAAGCAAAGATTACCTGATACCAAGTTAAGGACTTTGTTTATAACACTATACTGATATAAATGACTGAATTGGAAGAAGAATAGCAATTAAATTGTTTTGTAGATATTTTCATCTTTTTACACTGTTCAAATATGTTATTTTAGTTTTAATTTGGTTAATTTTCCAGCTATTCCATTTATTCTTTGATAATCAATGGTTGATTTTAATTGAAAATCAGTTTTTCTGTTAAAGTTCTTCAAAATTTCTTGGAAAAAAATTACGGTTATATCATTTTGATATTTTTTACCTTGCTTTCTGTCTTTTTAAATTTGAGGCAATTGCCTTCTATTACTTTTCCAAATATTTATTTTAAGCATGCAGTGTAATTTCATCCAATAAATCTCTCATAAACAGAATGTAATTTTTTAATTTATGTACTCTTTTCTTCCACTAAGGAGTTCAGTTACTAATATTTTTGATACCTTCTATTTTTTTTATTCCAGATAGTGATTATTCTGGCTTTGATAACTTTTTTCTTTAAAGATTTCTTAAATTTTTTAAATCCTTGTTTTTCTTTTTAATTTTTAGAAACTTAGAATCAAGCATTATGTCTAATAATTTCTTAATTTTTATTTTCTACAGTATCTGACAACGGTGCTACAATATGTCTTTTTCTATTTGAGAATATCTCTGCCTTTTAACTTTGTTTTCCATTTGTTCCTCATCAATACATTTCTATCACTCTGGTTCATGCCCTAATTATCTCTTTCAGAATCTACCTACCTCCATTCTTTATGCTCTACTTCTCAGGGCAGTTTACATATTTCTTTTTCACCTAATCAAAAACTTCCAAGAACTTCCAGTTACCTTTAGAATAAACTGTAATCTTCATCGCAATATCCAGTGATATTTATGATTTAGAGATAAATTATTTTCTCGAAGATTTTTTGCCCCACTTCCCTTAATAAATTTGACATCCAACTAGAGAAAAACACCCATGATTACCCACTTCATCCCTAAAATTTTTAGACATCGGATTTGATCGTGCCCTTCCTGAACCAAAAATTCTCTGTCTATTATTTATGTTAAATTTTCTCCTTTATTTCAAAATCAATTCAAATAATGACTTCTCCATAAATTGTAATAAGTGACAGGACATGAGCTGTAATGTGAGACTAAACTGCTGTGGTGGGCCATATATACTATTATTAGTTATGTAGATATGGACTAGAAACTGACATTTAAAAAGTTTTGGCCGGGAGGCCCGGGCGCCCTGGAGCCGCCGGCCGCGGTGGCCGAGGCGGTGTCGTCCCTGACCATCGCCGATGTGTCCATCGCGGCCAGGGAGGGCACCGCGCCGCAGCCCCCGGATCCTCCCCGGAGGTTCATCTGCTCCTTCCCCGGCTGCAGGGTCAACTACGAGGCCTGGAAGCTCGACGCGCACCTGTGCAGACACACGGGGTAGGTTCAGAAAGCAGGGCCCCTCCCAAACCCTGGTCCCAGAAAGTGGCTGCAGTTAGGGCGAGATCATTTGTTTGCGACTACTAAGGGTGTGGCAAGGCCTTCATCAGGGACTACCATCTGAGCCGCCACAGCCTGGTCCATAGTGGAGAGAAGCCATTTGTTTGCGCAGCTAGTGGCTGTGATCAAAAATTCAACACCAAATCAAACTTGAAGAAACATTTTGAACGCAAACGTGAAAATCAACAAAGACAGCATGTATGCACGTTTGAAGGTTGTACAGAGACCTTCAGGAAGCACCAGCAGCTGATGGTGCATCAGTGCCAGTACACCCACGAGCCGCTGTTCAGGTGTGCCAAGGAGGGCTGTGGGAAGCACTTTGCTTCACCCAGCAGTCTGAAACGACACAGCAAGGTCCATGAGGGCTACATATGTCAAAAAGGATGTTCCGAATCCTCGTCTACGCTGTGTTCACAGAGTTCACAGGAGTTTTTAATTTTTTATTACAAAAGGGTGAAGTTCAAAAAAAAAAAAAAGGATGTTCCTTTGTGGCGAAAACGTGGACAGAACTTCTGAAACAAATGAGAGGAGCCCACAAAGAGGAAATCACGTGTTACGTGTGCCGGAAAACATTTAAACGCAAGGATTTCCTTAAGCAGCACATGAAAACTCACGCCCGCAAAAGGGACGTGTTCCAGCATCCGCGAGAGGGCTGTGCCAGAACCTACACCACCATGTTTAATCTCCAGAGCCACATCCTGTCTTTCCACGAGGAGCAGCGCCCTTTCGTGTGTGAGCACGCTGCCTGCGGCAAGACGTTCGCCATGAAGCAAAGTCTCACCAGGCACGCCGTTGTTCATGGTCCCGATAAGAGGAAGATGAAACTCAAAATAAAAAAACCTCGTGAAAAACGAAGTTTGGCCTCTCGGCTCAGTGGCTACATCCCTCCCAAAAGGAAACCAGAAGAGCAGGGTGTGTCCTTGTCTTGGGAGGGGCAGTCGCCGCCCCGTGTAGATGACAGGGTGCTCTCCACGGTCACCATCCTCACTCTCAACTAAGCGGTGCGGTGCTTTGTTAAAGGACCACGGACTAGTGAGCTTCCTTTTCTCAGAAGCATACTTTATTAAAATCACTAATGCCAGGAAAAAAAAAAAGTTTTGCTAATGAAAGAGGTCCAACAAATATCTTTTCTTTCTAAATGTCTTTATGTTAAATAAGAAACTATATACTCAGCTTAGCACGTATCCCGAATATCATTGCATGTGATATATATCAATCCCCTCCCCGGGTTTCCTTTGCTAGAAAAACTACCTGTCTCCTGAAGATACTCATAGGTAATAATTAATACAGATTTTTAGTTCATACTCCAGATATTTTATTTTAATGAATATTGATATATCTATTGTTTACAGAAATAAATACAAGGCAGTATACTGTCTGGCTTTCATATTCCAAAGTGTCCAATAAATGCACTGATTGGAAGTATATTAATCTCTATTGTCATTATTAAAAATAATTTTGATAAAAATGCAAATTAATAATTTAGCCAGCTTCATTTATTTTAAATATTTATATTTATGTTATTATGATATAAAATAATATTATGTTTAAAAAGTAATAGCTATGGAGTAAAATTTAAATTAGCCAGAATAATAGAGGATATCTGTTGCATATGTCCAATATCAATTAAAGCAACACTAGCCTGAATGTCTAAAGCTGATTTTACTATAAATGTGGTTAAAATTATATCCAGTAGTTAGAAGCAAGTTTACTGTTCTATAAAGGTCATCTAAACATATAAATATAATACATATACAGAATAATATAAGAAAAATAGCGTCACATAAATTTATTGATGTGGAAAGGTCAAAGCTATCTGTTAAAATGTATTTTATACTCCCTCATGGAGCTCTGCTTCTGCTACTAATACTAAACCTGAATTGAATTGGGAAAGGAAGCAGTCTGAGCCGTAGCTTCTCATTCTTATCCTTTTCTTGCTGTTCTCTCTATTTTCACAGCTCAGATCAGAGGTGTAAGACCTGCCTACTCCTCCTTGTCTTCCTTGGATTCCTGATGGTAGACTTACTCCTATAGAAGTGATTAACACAAGGTCAGGGCCCTCTATGACTTACAATAATATTTCTGATTGGCAAATATTTCAATATTTTTAGAAATGTTCAAATACAATTGTATATTTTAAATTAGGATTAATTTTATATTAGGTTGCACTTTTCAGTATATTCTTAGCTTAATCAATAACTGACTATCTTTGAAAATCAGACATTTTTAAAGAGAATGCTTTTTGTTAAGTCTCCCATATGGTTACATATCTGAATGGCACCTATACCATTTAAGGACTAAAATTGTGCAAAATATGCTCAATTATCTTCATGTTGTTTCTGTTTATTTAGACCTCAATACTGCAGTCAAATATTCATTTATATTCCTTCATTTTGCTTTAAAAATAAGGTATTAGAAATTGTTTATTGTTTGGTTAGAACATTATTAAAAATTTCTCTAAAATATATTGAAATATTTGAGGTTTTGTATTTAAATAGAAAAGACAAGTTTGACTTCTAAAACATATTTTGCCATATTGCTTTACCTAGAAAATTCTAAGTGTTTGTATTAAAATCAGTCTATTCACATTCAACCAGTTTTTGTTTTTTGAGCAATTACCAAGTGCTAGGTTTTTTGTCGTTACAGATACTTGGGATAAATTAGTGAACAGCCCTTGTGAGGTTTACATCTTAAGAAAGAAGAGACCGAAAATAATAAATAACATACATGTAATAAATAAGTACTGTGTTAGAAGAACTTGCATGCTTTAAAATTCAAAATAGGTAGAACATAGGGAATCAGGAGTACTGGGTTAAGAGTATGGAGTGAAATTTTAAATAAGATGATAAATGGGTTACTTGAGCAAACTCTGTGGGCCATCAGAGTTGCCTATATAGGTATCTGTGAGATAAACATTCAGAGAAAGGGAACAGCCACTGCACAGAGATTAATATGGGATAATATCTGCTACATCCTAAAAGCGTCAAGCAAGCAATGGGGCAAGAGAAAATTGAACAAGATAAGGAGTATGAATAGATAAAAATCGTTAAGAGAAAAATGGTGTAGGATCTTGTAGGCAATCATGAGAACTTTTTCACTGAGGAGAGGAATTATTGCAGAGCTCTGATCAGAGAAATGGCATAACCTGATTTTGACTTTAAAAGTCCCTTGGTACAGTGTTGTGAGGTAGACTTTAGGGGATGAGGGTGAAAGCAACAAGACCATTTAGTAGAGAGTTGTATTAATTCAGGTACAAATACTGGAGACTAGGACTAGTCTGGAGAAGACTTTAAATGAAGCAAATTTAGCTGGAAAAAGATGAAATTCAGTAGATGGCATGCTAAGTTTGTAATGATAAAAACATCCACCAGAGAAGCCACATAGGCAGATATAAATAAAAATCTGGGAGGGATTGGAGCTATCTAGACATCATTAGCAAAATAACAGCAGTTAAACCTGGTAATTTGATAGGATATTGAAGCCCTGGGTATTCCAACAATAAAAGGTCTTCAAGAACAGAATAACAAATGTCTATGGAAAGAACTCTTTGCTGAGCTATTACAGCCGTCAAAAGCATTTGGTGTCATAGAAGCAATGTAAAGAAGGCATACCAAAAGGAAGAAAGTGTCAACTGTGCCAAACACTGATGATTGGTAGAATATAATTTATCATGTAAATACTGACAGTGACAAGGGGACCTGACAAGAACGCTTTGGGTGGAGTGAGAGGAACAAAAGCCCAGTTGAAGTAAATTTAACAGAAAATAAAAAGAGAAGAGCTTACGTATAGGCTTATGTTCAAGTTGTGTTGTTGTTGTTGTTGTTGTTGTTGTTGTGTGTGTTTGATAAAGGGAAGAAAAGGCAAGATAAGCTGGTTCACAAGAGAAAAAATGGGAGCAATAACAGCATGTTTATGGATATTATCCAGAGCAGTGACAATATCTGTTGATGTAAATGGGATAGGAGACAATTGTCAAACAAGAAACAAGGATCTTGTGTGGGTAAGAGGGGATGAAGAAATTGGCTTTTAATAGATGATGTGTAATCAGGTGACATAAGGTATGAAGTCAGAATACAGGCATACAGACAGGGTAGATAGAGTGTGTGGAATTTCTCTTCCCACTGTTTCAGCTTTATCAGTGAAATAGGAGACAAGATCATTTGTTGAGAATGAGAAGGGAGAGTAGGTTTTAAATGTCTGAGGGAATAGAAAATGTTGTTAATAGATGTTTAAATGTATGGATTAGGGAAATGTAGTATGATTGTTCTCCCTTGTCAAGATAAAATTGCCACATCATAATCATCTATTCAAAATGAGGAGAGTAAGCCTTGTTGTGTCTTTTTTAAAAACACACTCAGGTACAGCAAAGAGTTGGTAGAAATGTGGACATAGTTCTGTTTTTTCAGAGAAAATATTAATAAAGAGGTCAGGATCATTATGGGTGAATGCAAAGGGTCGATTACAGTTATTGGTCATGGATTTAAGCTAAGTAAGTAGGAAAGAGGATGAGAATTGGGTGAGTGATGGAGAAAAGGTAAAACGATGAGTGGACTGGATATCTAAGGGGACAGAACTGTTGATGGGATTAATATACTCTAGTGAATGAGCTGTTTGGAGTCAGGTTTGTGAAACTGAGATTATGAAGTATTGCAGATATTGGCAATGACCATGACATGGAAGTGAATGGTGCAGATAATGCGAGCCTCATGACTTTCAGAGAAGAAGAGTCCATTGAACTAAAAAGCAGGCTATTACAAAATCATCTAGATGATATTGAAATTTCAAAGAATGTTTGAAAGAGGGATGGTGAGCCAGAAGCAAAAATCATTAAGAAAATGAGGAATAGCCGGGCTCGGTGGCTCAGCCTGTAATCCCGCGCCTTTGGGAGGCTGAGGTGAGTGGATTGCCTGAGCCTGCGGGTTCGAGACCCGCCTGGGCAAGCGAGACCTCATCTCTACAATAAATCCAAAAATTAGCCGGGCGTGGTAGCGCGCGCCTGTAGTTCCAGCTACTTGGAAGGCTGAGGCAGAAGGATCGCCAGAGCCCAGCAGGTCGAGGCTGCGGTGGCCGGGAGCGGCCACTGCACTCCAGTCTGGGCGACAGAGTGAGACTCCGACTCAGAAAAAAAAAAAAAAAAGCTAATGGAGGAAGGTACTAAGGATAGATATCAAGTGATGCTTCAGCTTTGTCTACAAATCCTAAATGAGTCAAGGGTTTCCACTTCAAATACCCCTGTAATACTTTTGCTTCCTGCACACCAGAAGAAAAGCTCTTCTCTGACTTCTCGGTTATCTGAGCCTTGTTTTCTGTTTGTCTTGAAAGTGGAATAAATGTGATATGCTTTTGATATACATAGCATTGCATTAATTCCAAGTTGAGTATCATTATTGTGATGCCTTACATGTAGATGCTATTCCACTTTTTTTTTTTTTTTTTTTTGAGTTGGAATGTCACTCTGTCGCCCAGACTGGAGTGCAGTGGCCGCTCCCGGCCAACGCAGCCTCGACCTGCTGGGCTCCTGCGATCCTTCCACCTCAGCCTTCCAAGTAGCTGGAACTACAGGCGCGCGCTACCACGCCCGGCTAATTTTTTGAGTTATTGTAGAGATGAGATCTCGCCAAGTTGCCCAGGCGGGTCTCGAACCCGCGGGCTCAGGCAATCCACTCACCTCAGCCTCCCAAAGCATGGGATTACAGGCTGAGCCACCGAGCCCGGCTGTATTCCACTTTTTTAATGTTAAACACCAATCGATTCTACTAAAGTACTACTAAAAGAAACTTAAGGGTATATAATTACTTTTACTGACTTTTAAAAGGTGATCTACACAAAAGTGTAGAAACTGCTATGCAAATACCGACCAAAGTCAAAAACTCGAATCCCATCTTCTCACCAGATTGTTACCTAATATTCTTGCAGTTCATATTTGAATGCCCCTTCTTCCATATAAAACAAGTATTTTCAATAATAATCATGAAATAACACCAATATATTTCTCATATAAACCAAAATTTATATTTACCAAGCTAAAATAATACACTTTACAAAGTTCATTCATTCTTTTACTGTTTTAAATTTTAAGCATGAATGGTCATGTAGAATGGCAGAATTGAAGTAAGTCTAGTTCTGTTTCTTCTTTATTATCTTCTCTGTGCTAAAGTGTTTATTTCAAATCTATCATTAAAACACAGAAACCTATAAAGTACCACAGAGGTTGGGGAGAAAAAAATTCTCTTGACCCAAATTCAAATGATTCTGAACTGAATGCAGTATCTGAGTCCACATGATGGGGGATATGGGGAACTGTTGAACAAATCAATTTCCATGCTGAATGTTTATTAAAGGATAAGTAATACAAATATCAACAATGCCCACAGTAGTTATTGAGTAGGCCAAAAACAGATTGTTTTCAGAGAGGACTTTTTAAAAGTTGTTGTCTTCTTCCTTTTTAAAACTTATTTTAAAAATTGATACATAAATGAACATATTTATGAGGTACATAGTGGTATTTCAATATGTGTAACGTAGTGATCAGATAAAGGTAATTAGCATATCCATCATCTCAAACATTGATATTTCTTTGTGTTGGGAACATTCAATATCTTCCTTCTATTTAAGCTAGATAGAAGGAATAAGTCCTAGCATTCTAGAGCACTATTAGGATAATTATAATTAACAATAATATATTACATAGTTTTAAAAAAGGGAGTAGATGTGGAAAGCAGAGTGAATACATACACAGTTAAATTTCCTCAGACAGAAATTGCTGTCCAATGCTCTGCCCTTCAGGAGAGTGGCTAGGCTCCAGAAATTCTAATTAGGAGGACTGGCGGCTTAACTGGCCTACAGCAGTAGATACAGTTCCCCCATCTACTGAAAATAAGGGGGTTCAATGACTGCAGAAAAATGTAAAAGATTATTCAACAAATCTCTCCTTATTCCCTCTTCTTCTTACCCCTTCTTGCCTCTAATGTTCTCTGTTCAATTTTTTTTTTTTTTTAATAGTTGGAGTCTTACTTTGTCTCCCAGACTGGAGTGCAGTGACACACTCCCAGCCACCTCAGCCTCGAACTGCTGGGCTCCAGCAATCCTGCCGTCTCAGCCTTCCAAGTAGCTGGAACTACAGGCACACACTACCATGCCCAGCTAATTTTTGATGTATTGTAGAGACGAGGTCTCACCAAGTTGCCCAGATGGGTCTCGAACCCACGGGCTCAGGCAATCCACTTGCCTCGCCCTCCCAAAGTGCTGGGATTACAGGCTGAGCCACTGAACCCAGCCCTCTATGGGTTTAATTTGTTCATACCTGTAGCTTCTCTTGACACAGAGGTG
>CAUYQG010016529.1:0-34458 GCA_963574415.1 Tarsius wallacei
TGATACCCAAGCCAGGTAAAGACCCAACAAAGAAAGAGAACTACAGACCAATATCTTTGATGAACATAGATGCTAAAATTCTCAACAAGATCCTAGCAAACCAGATTCAACAACACATCTCAAAAATCATCCATCATGACCAAGTAGGCTTCATTCCTGGGACGCAAGTCTGGTTCAACATTCGCATACATGTAATTAAATACATCAACAGATGTCAGAGCAAAAACCACATGATTATATCATTAGATGCAGAAAAAGCTTTTGATAAAATCCAGCACCTCTTCTTGATAAAAACCCTTGAACATCTAGGCATACATGGAACATACCTCAAAATAGTAAAAGCCATCTACAAGAAACCCACAGCAAGCATAGTTATAAACAGACAAAAATTGGAACCATTTCCCCTGAAAACGGGAACAAACCAGAGTATAAAATAATTGTGCACAAGACAATCGCATTTCTTTGCACCAATAATAAACAAACAGAAACCCAAATAAAAAGTCAAGTAGGAATGAAGCCTACTTGGTCCCATTCACAATAGCCACACACAAAAAAAAGAAAATGAAATACCTTGGCATCTTTCTAACCAGAGATGTGAAAGATCTTTACAATGAAAACTACAACACACTGCTCAAAGAAATCAAAGATGACACAAACAAGTGGAAAAATATCCCATGCTCATGGATTGGAAGAATCCATCTTATAAATTTAATGCAATATCCATCAAATTACCAGCAACATTCTTCTCAGAGCTAGAAAAAACAATACGGGGATTCATATGGAAACACAAACGACCAAGAATATCCAGAATAATCCTCTGCGAAAAAAAACAAAGCAGGAGTTATCACAATATCAGACTCTAAACTTTACTATAAAGCTACAATAATCAAAACAGCTTGGTATTGGTACAAGAACAGGCATATAGACCAATGGAATAGAATTGAGATTCCAAAAGCAAAACCCCAATTTCTCAACCAACTCATCTTCAACAAAGCCTCCACCACCCACCACTGGGGAGAGGAGAACCTATTCAGTAAATGGTGCTGGGAAAACTGGCTGATTACATGCAGAAGATTGAAACAAGCCCCCTATCTATCCCCATACACAAAAATTAACTCTAAATGGATCAGAGACCTAAATGTAAAACCTCAACCATAAGAACTTTAGAAAATGCAGGACACGTCCTTATGGAAGTTGGAACTGGCATCTAATTCCTGAGGAAAACCTGAAACATATGGGCTATAAGAGAAAATTAGACAAGTGGGACCTCATTAAACTGACATGATTCTGCAAAGCCAAAGAAACCATCAAGAAAGCAGGGAGACAGCCCACAGACTGGGAAAAAGTATTTGCCAACTCCAAGTCTAAAAAGGCCTAACATCTAGGATCTACAAGGAACTCAAACGTGTTGAAAAGGAAAAAACAAACAACCCCATTACAAAGTGGGCAAAAGATATGAACAGACACTTCTCAAAAGAAGACATACAAGCAACCAACAAATACATGAAGAAATATTCCACCTCACTAGTCATTAAGGAGATGTAAATTAAAACTACACTGAGATACCACCTAACTCCAGTCCGAATGGCCATTATCAATAACTCAAAAAATAACAGATGCTGAAGAGGATGTGCTGAAAAGGGAACACTTCAACACTGTTGGTGGGAGTGTAAACTAGTGCAGCCTCTTTGGAAATCAGTTTGGCAATTCCTAAAATCTCTAAAAATTGACCTTCTATATGACAGTGCAATCCCCCTACTGGGAAAATACCTGAAGAACACAAATCACTCTATAAAAAAGATACCTGCACACATATGTTTATTGTAGCATCGTTCACAATAGCAAGATCATGGAACCAACCATGCTGTCCATCAAAAGAGTACTGGATTAAAAAAATGGGGTACATACACACAATGAAATATTATGCAGTCATAAAAAAGAACAAAATCATGAATTTTGCAGCAACCTGGATGGAATTGGAGTTTATAATACTGAGTGATCTCTCACAGAAGCAAATATCTGAGTATCACATGTTCTCACTCATAAGTGGACCTTGAACAACTATTGTAATACTATAAGAAAAGGATTGACAGTGGCGGGAAACCATGGGGTGGGGGGGGGTAGGGAGGGGAAGGGAAGTGGATTAATGGTAGTCAATATCTATCTGGGGATGGGGGGGCATACCTCATCAACAAGGGTACCTGCACAATGCATATTTTTATACCTAACCCTTAACTGTACCCCACAATTTTAAAATAAAATATATGCTAAAGTAAAAAACAAAAAAACAAAACATGAGAGCTACTGATCCTCTTAACAAATTTTGAAGTTTAGAATACCACCACATTGTTCAAGATAGGCACTATGTTGTATGGAAGACCTCTAGAATTTATTTCTCAACCCTAACTGGAACTTTATACACAATGAATATCTTTATGTGGTCTTTATTTTCATCTTGATCAATATTCAGTGTTTTTCAAGCTTACAATTCATCATTTTTTTTGCTAGTGTCATTTTGATGTTCCAAGATCCAGTCTAGGATACCACATTACATTTAGTTCGCCTGTCTCTTTAGTCTCCTCTAATCTGTGATGGTTTCTCAGTCTTTCCTTTTTATAAGCTTGACAATTTTAAAGAGCCTTGGCCAGGTATTGTGCAGTATTTCCCTGAATATGGATTTGTCTAATATCTTCTCATTTCAGACTGGTGTGATTGAATGGGGTGAAATTATCTCAGAAAAAAGATGTCTCCTCATTGTGTCATATCAGGGGCACATGATATCCTTATGACTTCTTATTAGTGACATTACCGTGGCCATTTGCTCAAAGTAGCATTTGCCAGGTTTTTCCACTGTAAACTTTCTGTTTCTCTCCCTAGAAAGCACCTCCCAATAAAACTCCCACTAGCAACTTTCAATCTCAGAGTCTGTAATGGGGCAACTATAATTATAGTTAATATTAGTTTTGTGGTCATGCTAATGTTACATAAAGAATTATACACCTTGACAAAACTAAGTTACTACAATGCAACAACTCTAATTCGAGGAGCTCAAGTTACTACCATGCAATAACTCTAATTCGAGGAGCTCACAGAAATAACAATACAGATTTGATAGCCACATACATATTAACACTCATGTTTATATTGATCCTGGCAGTGTTTTGATGTACAAAATGTATGCAATTCTATCATGCATATAAAAGTACTGGACAAGGAGCTACACCTCTGTGTTCACCAGTTGTCCAAAGTATTAGTTTACCATATCAGAAATTCACGCATTCCACTATGAATCCTTTTGAACAAATCAGTGAAATCACATTTTATAAAAATCACTATCAGTAGTGAATTTATGTTGACATTTACTGGATCCAACAGTCACATCTTTGCCATGTCAAGATCTCCACTGAAAATATCTTTATGATGAAGCTTATTCAGCTGTATAAAATCACTGTCACTTCAGTTTCAATGACTTTATTTTAAGTGAAGAAATATTTATTTAAGAAAAAATAAAACTAGTGATTTTTTTTCTCAACTTGCTTTATCCAAATTGGTTGTTTTCTAAGAAAAACCTTCAAATTCTCTTGGGCTCATCACATCCCCGAATTGTGGTATCTGAATATATCTGTCAAATTTTGAGGTATAGGATAAAATGTTTTCTTCTCATAGCTAAATTACTTGCTCTGATTGTGAAGAAATTGATGAATTTTTAAATGTATCTTAGAAATGCAGTAGTATCTACTCAAAAATATAAAAACCTTCTTTCCTTCTTTGTTAAGGAAAAGAACAGTGTGCTTGGTATTGTTTTTAAAAAAGTGCAGAAAAGGTAATGACTTAGACCATATGCTTTGATGACGTTCCCTGCAATCACCTCAGAAGACAAACATCCTTCATTTCAATAGGCAAAATCTTTGCGAAAAGTGTATGCTGGTGCAACATATCAAGTGTGATCATGATACGAGGTGATTCTTCCTTGACAGAGGACACAAATCCTGAATTGTCTACTCTGGTATGACAGGGTCATCCTGACTATAAATTGAGTTACATATATCAAGTTAAAAGAAAAGTCCCTTCGGGGATAGAACAGACTGATTTTCTTCAAAATTCAATGAAATGACCCAGAGAGCCATGTGGCTTTTGTCATGTCATTGATTTCTTTGTGTCACTGCTCAAATGTTACCTTATCAGTGAGGATTACCCTGAAGCCCCTATTTAAAAATAGAATTCTCCGCCACATTGTACTTTCTGTCCCCCTTTTCTCCTCATTTTTTCTTTGTAGTAACCACTGCTATGCTGATGGTCTCTGTATTTTACTTGCTTTTTAAATGTCTATCTCTTTGTTCTAGAATGCTTGCTACATGATGATGGAGATTCCTTAATTTGTTCACGTTATATCGCCAGTGCCTAGAACATGACACATAAAATTGTTTAATGAGTTTTGAATAAATATGTCCTTTTAAAAATCTGTGTGTATTGTATGCTTGCCTTAATCCATAGAAGAAAAGAAAGATACAAGCAATTTTAATTTACTTCTCCCAAATAATTCTTTGAATTTATACCACAAAAACTTCTCTCTACTATACAACTCATAAGCTTATCATCCTCTTTACCTCCTCCCCCTACTAACTGTGAATAAAAAGTCTAATGTAATACTCTATCTTTGCCAAACTTATTTAGCCATAGCATTCAAAGTATCAAATTAATTTCAACAATTCAAATAGAAGATGCTTTGAAGGTTCAATTTCTTAAGCAAGATTTATCACCTGTAAATAATGTTATAAAATCTTCCTTTTTCAAGGCCAAGATTTATTATTACGTCAAAGTGTGTAAATATATGCCTGCCTTCCTTCCTTCCTTCCTTCCTTCCTTCCTTCCTTCTTTTTGAGTAGGGGTCTAACTGTACCCAGGCTAAAGTGCAGTGGTATAATCACAGCTCACTGAGGTCTTGACTTTCTGGGCTCAGGTGATCCTTTCACCTCCTGAGTAGCTGGGACTGCAGGGGCTTACCACCATACCTGGCTAATGTTTTGATTTGCTTGTTTGCTTGTTTGTAGAGACAAGCTCTCGCCATGTTGCCTAAGCAGGTCTGAAACTCCTGGACTCGAGCTATTCTTCTGCCTCAGCCTTCCAAGGTGCTGAGATTACAGGTATGAGCCATAGTGCCCAGTCTTGCATTTCTACCTAATATAATTGTCATTGATATCACCAGAAGGTTGCATATGGCCTCCAGGATTATATAGTAGTTTAAATAGCTTGCCTGATTCACCCTTTATTCACCTTATTGCATCTCATTTAATGTGTTAAAGTTTCTTCTATTTTATATTAATTCTTCCAATCTTAAAGAAGACAGTAAATGTTTGAAAGTCATAGAATTCCTTTGTAACTTTTTTCTAAATTGAAAGTATGGATGTGTAACAGAATATATTCTATAAAAATGCTTGTTATCAGGAACTTAAAAGATTAGTATGAAGAAGGCAAATCTTCAGAATCATATCTTAGTCACTCATGATTGCTAGTTGAACTTTATGAAGGAAGATATTGTAATAATATGCATCATTATCTTTAGTATGCATTCTTGACAATGGTATTTATATCTAAAAGATCACTTTCAGGTCAGACAAATATTACAGCATTGCATTACACCAGTTTCAGAATCTCAGTATTACTGATGTTGTGTGTAAAATAGTCACTTGGCCAAACTATCAACTTGTGTCATTTTTTAAAAAGCTATGATTTAAGGGTTTTCTTCAGGAAATATGAAACTAGTGAAGTTTCCTTTGTTTATAACCCTGCAAAGCCTCCCCCACAAGAATGCGTCACAGCTAATAAAACAGAGCAGATAGCTAAATAAGTTTGAAGTGATAGACATTCATCATGTGCACAATTTTGATGGTTACAGGCTACGACAATCGGTTCCATACATGCGTTCCTAGGCACTACCTTTCCAATGGTATTATGAAAATAGCCTTCAAGTTGAGATGACATACACATCCTTTCTGTGGCTTTGATGGCAGTCATCACCTAGAGTGACAAACAGCAGCTCTGGATACACTGTTGCTGGAAATGTCTTCCCTTGGTTTTGTTGGATTACATTTGGTTCACTGTGTTCCCAAAAGTGTCATACATTTTTTTTTTCCCTTCCAGGTTCAATAGCTTATTATTTCAATTAGGTGTTCTTATTACAGGAAACTTTCCATTCAAGGAGATTCCAATTTATGATCATTTACTTTAAATGTATTTTTCATCATTTTTCTTGTCACTTTTCTTCATTGTCAAAGATGAAATGGGAACAAAGCCTGCCCTCTTTGACTAGGACAACCCTATCCACCCATTCATAAGGAGTGTAGAATTCACTGCACATTGTTTGAAAATGGTATCCTTTCTTTGCCAATCCAATCTTATTGTTTTTACAGTGAGATGACCGTATTAAATACAGCATATTTATCTCAGTAAAGTGTCTTACATGTGGAATTATAACTACCTTCACTGTAGTTTGTCAGCATTAGAATAAAGTATTTTATAGTTTGGAAAAAATTGACCTTCACTACAGAAATATTTATTAACAGTACTAGTATCATAAATTTCTCCTGTAATTAGTAAAGGTTACTATATGAAAAAAAGTCTCAGTTAAGAAGTTTCTCAAAGAAAAACCAAAAAGTAAAAAAAATGAAAATCTCAGCTTATTTATACAAAACACTTGAGATATTTGTTCCAGTCAATTAACTAAAAAATTTATCTTTAAAATATCAAGATTTAATTTTAAGGTGAATTTTTAAACATATTTTCACTTGTTAGGAAAGTTTCAGGGAAGTTGAGTCATTTCTTTTTCTTTGTCTCTGTTGTATTTTATCAACAGCAATAAAAAATATTCACCAGGTTTTCTTTTAGGTAGAAGTATTTTTTCTCATAGGTATCCTTAGCTTGGACATTTTCCATTGTCTCACATGTTAAGCAATCAGTAAAGATTTGATGAGTACATGAATGGATGCTTATTTTTCTAATGTGCTTTTTATTCATTATTTTTGTCTTTTTCTGACTGCCACTCATGTATTCAAACCATATTTATTGAACACTTAATATCCCCAGGATTCTTTCTAAATAGTTAAGACATATCAATAAACAGTATCGTAAATGATCTCTGGTTTGTGACATATATTCCAGAAGTCATCTTTGATGACATCAGTTCAATTTACTTGTCAACATGTCTTTTCATTGTCACATAGCTTTCTGCAGGGGACGAAGAGAGTAGGATGCATCTAGTAGAGTAAGATATATATGTAGCTATATACATATATTTATATTTGGTGGACTACTGTATATCACATAGAATATAATATAATCAAATGTGGAGCTATAATGGAAAAAATATTTTAAGAAATACAGGACAAAAGATTATCTTTTCAGCATTCTCTCGGTCATTAGCTATATTTTATTTTATTTTATTTTAGGTATTTATAAGGTAGTTGACTTTCCTTAAATGTTATAAGACACTTCGGTCAGCCTGTAGGCTCTTCCTACTTTTTGCTTAAATATATCTTGGCTGCAATTGGCTGATGCCATCTGAAGAGGTCAGTTTTAACACCTGGAAGCTTTTCCTCTGGGTAATAGGCAATGATAACCATCCTATCAGGCCTGTATCTCAAGGCCCCCACCACCTCCCCCCATGAATTACCCTCTAGTAGATTGAAGGAGAGGGACAAGACTAAACAGGTGCAAGTGACTTGCTTTTGTTAACATTGGCTCCAGGACAATGGAAAATCATCTGCAAAAGTGGAATCACACAAACATGGATGCAAAGTCAGGTTCTGAGACTTCACTGTTCTGAACTATACTTTGCTCCTCTTATGACTAGCTCAACATAATTTTGGGTTATTGTAATGATTAATTCATATAATCCATCAAGTGGTAAGGACAATAACAAGCATATTATTAAAATAAAAAAAATTAGTGCTATCGCACTACATCAATTTTGAACAAAAGGATAAAGAAGGCACACTTTATTTTCATTCAATTAAAATGATGGTACTCACTGGTTGAAACCAGAAAAATACCCCAAAATATAAAGATTTTTAAAAAAAACTGTAAATAATTCTGTCACCCCTATTTGATACATTGTAGACTTCAAATTTTTTTCCCCCAAATAGGTTTCTTTTACAAAAACGTGTGGCAATGAATATCTTAGCAACTAATCTGCATTTCTGGTTTTGATTATGTCCTTAAGATAAATTTCTAGGTGTAGAATTGAATAAACTTTTAAAGTCTTTTCCTAAATATTATCATATTGTTTTAAGAACAGCTCTATCAATTTACAGCAATAGGATAGTTGCTAGGTGATCTTGCCCGGATTATTGTCTTTTGACTGTTATCCATTTGATGAAAGAAATCTGTACATTTGTGCTTTAAAAAAATTGCATTCTCAGCCGGGCTCGGTGGCTCAGCCTGTAATCCCGCGCCTTGGGAGGCTGAGGTGAGTGGATTGCCCGAGCCCGAGGGTTCGAGACCCGCCTGGGCAGGCGAAACCTCATCTCTACAATAAATCAAAAAAATCAGCCGGGCGTGGTAGCTCGCGCCTGTAGTTCCAGCTACTCGGAAGGCTGAGGCGGAAGGATCGCCGGGGCCCAGCAGGTCGAGGCTGCGGTGGCCGGGAGCGGCCGCTGCACTCCAGTCGGGGTGACGGAGTGAGACGCCAACTCAAAAAAAAAAAAAAAAAAAATTGCATTCTCAAGTTAATATTAAAACCACCTTGGCTTTGTTTATACTTACTTGAATTAATTTTGACTGAAATATATGTTTTTCTCTTGGAGTTCAATTTTTTTTGACAATCTATATGTACATAGTTTAAATTTTAGGTCCTAATCAATTGTTTACAATGTGAGCGGAGAGTTTTTCCTAATTTGTGTTTTCCTTTTGTTAATGTAGTTTTTAATAAATACTGTAATTTTTTTGGTGGTCAATTATATGTAAGTTTTATTCTTTCATTTTTATTGTTTTTATTACATTTAATCTTATAATAGAGAAGTCTGTCTACATGGGAAAATCAAATAAACTTTAAGTTATATTTTTCTGAATTTTTATTTACTTTTGAAAACTTTTTTTTTTTTTTTTGAATTGGAGTCTCACTCTATTGCCCACACTGGAGTGCAGTGGCCTCTCCCAGCCACTGCAGCCTCGACTTCTGGGCTCTGGCAATCCTTCCGCCTCAGCCCTCCAAGTACTGGAACTACAGGTGAGCGCTGCCACACCCGGCTAATTTTTGATTTATTGTAGAGATCGGGTCTAGCCAAGTTGCCCAGGCGGGTCTCGAACCTGCCGGCTCAGGCAATCCACTCACCTCAGCCTCCCAAAGCGTGGGATTACAGGCTGAGCCACTGAGCCTGGCTTTGAAAACTTTTTGATACTACTTAATCTGTCTAATTTTGTGAATGTAAGAGAGTGTGTGAATGTAAGAGAGTGTATGAGTATATATGTTCTTGTACCTGATATTCATTATCAGATATAAAATGTCATATTTTGCTTCCTTATTCTCTTTTCTCATTTGGAGTATTTGATTTTTATTATATTTATTAAAATCTTATTTGAATATTATATTTTCATTTACAAGTTTTCAGGCTGACATCTATCATTAGACAATTATCAATACCTTATTGCATAACTGGTTTCAGTACTCAAAAACTGGTCTTGAATTTTTAACTTTGATTCTGTATTTGTCCATAGTGCATACTATAAGAAATATTTTCAAAAGGGTTTCATGGTTAAAATAATTCCCATATTCTTGTCCACCTAAACATAAACCTAAAACATTCATTATAATCACAATTTCTTGACCTCTTTAAGCCTCACTCTGAAAAAAAAATGCAGATGACATATTACCTAATTTATAAAGTTGGTTTGGGAATTAGAGGAGGTGAAGCTAGTGAACAGTTAATTACCATATTTGATAATATTCAATTATTACCATTATTACATGATTCATTTAATTTATTTTCATAAGGGATGCAACTTGGTTGGCAAGAAAAGTATTTGGTCATAGAAATTGTCCCTCAAATTTCTAACTTGTCTTTTAGTATTTCATATGCTAGAGAAAAAAAATCTGAAGCTGGCTTGAATTTTGTTCTGCTTTTAGTGTAATGTTTTTGTTATTGTGAATACGCTAGATTTTTAAAGTGCACTTTTTTCTCACTTATAATAAAGGGACATGCAGATATCTCAAAACTAATTTTTTCTGAATCATGAGGCATTAAAAAGTAATAAAAAATTAAAAGTAATTTTACAATACTTTTGTATTGGACAAATACAAATAAACCAAAGTTAAAAATTCGAGACCTGTTGTTGAGTACTAAAGCCAATTCTGTAGTACAGTATTGATCATTGTAAAAGTAAAAGATGAAACTGTCGATGTAGCTTCAGTTAGATGTCTTTTTCATCTAAGAAAATTCTTCTTCAATTATATCCATGAGTATTATTTTTGTTTTAAATGTTTTCTGTGCACACCTTTGGATACTCTTACAATTCAAAGGATAGCTGTTATGTCTTTATTACATCAGCACTCTGTCCTTTTCTCTGCCTCTGGGAGAGCTTATCTCTAGTTTATCATTTGCTCATTGATTTAATCTCCCACTATATATATGTGGTTGTTTTTTGCCTTGGATTCACCTTTAAATTCACCTTTAAGTTCTGCTATAGTGGGTTGAATTGTCTCCTCCAAAAAAGTTATGTCTAAGTCCTAACTCCCAGTACCTCCAAATATGACCTTATTTGGAAAGTGTTTTTGCAGTTGTAATGAAGATAACAACGATTTCAGGATGAGATTATCCTGAATTTAGGGGGCCTTTAATGAAATGACTAGAGTTTTTTAAAAAGCAAGGGGAATGAGATTGCTGCATGGTGGCTCACAGGGGAAGACTGTGCAAAGAAAGAGGCAGAGATATAAAGTAAGGATCTCTGGCAATTACTGGAAGATTAAGAGGACAGAGAACGGATTCGCACCCAGAGCCTTCAAAAGGAGCAAACTTCCCAACACCTTATTTCTAGACTTATAATTTCCAGAACTTTAAAAGAATAAAGACCTGTTGCTTCATGCTGCTAAATTTGTGGTAATTTGTTATGAGAGCCCTAGAAAACATTATACATTTTATTTTTTAAAATTAACTTTCATCTGCAACTTACTACAAATAAATGACAATTCTTTCAAGAGTCAGGAGGTGAGTTGTAAGTACTAAATTTTATTGATATTTTATTTTCTTTGTTTCCCATCTTTTTTAAAATTTATTTTTTCTTTCAAAAGTATTTTAGTGGACAATTAGGAAGTTTAATCAGGGGAGGCTAGCCAAACGCCATTTTAAACAAAATCTTTAATTATGTTGATAACAAATACACATTTAATTATGAATCAAGTGTGCAGTTAAGATCATATCAGAATTAAAATTATGAGGAAAATAAACTTGAACATACAACATTATATTTAATAATATCAATTGCTAAAAGGAACCTTTACAACTCTAAATATAAACTCATATTGGAAATGCATATCTTTTATCATTAACAGAGAAATCATAAAAGCCCAGGAGCACACCTTGAAGCAAGGGTTAGAGTACACTTAGTTTATTTTGGAGGTGATTCCAGAAAACACCAGTAAAAGATTCAGGAAGTGATACCAGGATGGAAAGTCAGCCAGCAAGGGTTGTTTTGAAGCAACTATATGACTGTTGCTATCGGGAGTGCCAACTGATAATCCACCCAAGGGATAGAGCTGAAGTATTTACACAAAACCTGCCTCTGTCATTGGTCGAGGCCTGCTCTTGGGATTGTACGGCAAAGTTCCCCAGACACTTTTGCTAACTGGGTGGCAAAGCAGGTTCTCGAGGACTGAGGAAGTGCTTAGCAAAATTAACACAAGTGTGGTGTTGTCAATTGGAAATCAGGCCAAGTGGTAAGGAATATGGCAGGGATGGTAGAACACCCATCACATTTGTTCCAGTGGCATTAAAATACAGGATTTCTCTCCAAATTCCTGAAAGTCCAAGATCAGCTATGACTAGCATTGCTTCTAACTGGTCATGGCATTGAGAGAGTGGGAGCCATGGATGGCATTTCTGGCATCCTCTTGATTGTTCTGTCATGGTTGCTAGTTGGCTGTAGTAGCCCCAAGCTTTGTGTCCTTTTCACTCAGTTGAAGAAGAAAGAAAAGGAGTGATGTTCAGTAGAGATTTTCTCCTTATGACTTTCCCTTTTTTGGGGAGACAAAAATCTTCCCCAGAATCCACCCAGCTGACTTATTAATAGCTCACTGATGACCAGGCATGGCGGCTCATGCCTGTAATGCCAGAACTTTGGAAGGCTGAAGTGAGAAGATTGCTTGAAGCCAATAGTTCAAGGCCAGCCTGGGCAACATAGTAAGACCTTGTCTCTAAAAAAAAATTAAAACAAACAAACACATCTAATTTATCTGGTAAAAAGGGGATAAGCTTATGTTCAATCAGATCAATAACTCTTAATCTAATATGTGAGCAAACTGAAGCTTGATAACCAAAAAGATACGGGGATAGAGAAGGCTTTTGGAAATAATAGCCTAGTCTGCTGTAAAATGTAAAAGAAAAAAAAAATCGGAGACTGTTCTAGATGCAATTACTCTTGCCTTAGATCTAGTCCTTTATTCTTGTATACGTCTAATCTGAGTAGGTGTCTACATCTCTGAGTTAGCTGCAGTGTGATAAGTTACCATTTTCACAATGCTCTCAAAATATAGAATAGATTATATTTTAAAGTACTTCAGGTCACTTTCCTTCTTGTCACTTCATTTTTCTGGCAGCAAGTACTCTATGTACTCACAGATCTTAATCATTATTCCCATAAAAATGTTGAAGCCTCTCAACATGCATAGCAAATATATATATACAATTAAAGGACATGTTATTTTGAGGAAGCTAAAAAGGACAGTGAAACTCCTACTTCAATATTATTTTTGGTCTCATTTAAATAAGAGAGTGTTGTAAACATGACTTTCTTTCATCTTTTAAAATATTCATATTGATAAGCATGCTGTTTTAACAGAGAGGTCATGTTTTCCCATTCTACTTTATTTGAAGCAATAGCTCCCAGATACTTGACAGATCTCTATAAACTTAATTTAAACTTAATTAGAATTAGGTAAAGAAAAACAAAATGTTCAGAAAATGCCTAAGCATTATTTTGGATTTTTATTAGCTTACTTTTAGACTTAAAAATAAAATATAAAACTTATACCATTTGGTTAGATAATTGCTTACTGCTGTAACAGATAAAATGCTAAATCTTAGAGGTTTAACTCAATATGTTTATTTCTCTCCTCACCCGAATGAAATCTAAAATTGAGTTCTTGATTTGAGTTCCTCGTTCTCTTTCAGGTAATGATTTTAAGGGCCAGATCTTGCCTTTGGTTTTGTCTTTTTCAATATGTGGTTTCTACAATAACTAACCTAGTGAAGATAAAAAGGGCACGCAGAAGGGATTGTAAGAGAATTTTTTAATGCGTGAGTTCTAGGAGCAGCAGACAATGAGCTAGCCTCTAACATTTTATAGGCTAGACTCTGGTACATGATCACACCTAATTGCAAGAGGGTTTGAAAAATAAGGTCTACCTTAGGGGTCAGTAAGGAAAGAAACATGGTGATTGACTAGCACTTATCACCACACTATTTTCACCTCTCCACAGTTCTCAATGTAACAAAATGAAAGAAAAGAAGCATGTTGTTTATCAACAAACGAATAGTTAAACAGCAACCACTTAAGATGCTTTCTAAAGCTTAATTCACCCAATAATCATACACTATCGTCAATAAACAATATTTTAAAACTAAATAAATAAAATATTGTTGATTTTTTCCGCAAATATTTATTGGTTGTCTAGTATGCACCAAGATTTTGTTTGTACTTGCATTTAACATGATACCTTACTGTTGTTTTTAATTATGTCACTTTATCTTATACCGATAATACTTAAGGAAGTACTAGTGAGGTTTAATTTTTTCTCTTTTTGCATATAAGAGAAGAAATAAAACATCTTTTAAAATCAAAAGACAAAGTACATGATGATAATTTTGTTCTCTGTTACCAAAGTGACTTCTATTTTGTGATTTAATGAGAATGACAATTGGTTTCATCTGGTTACTGGCCTAAAGGGTATAAACATAACTTTCATGTATATATATCATTTATATTTATTCCAAATTGTATTCAATAAAGAGTACCATTCATTATAGTCCAATGTAATTCACTCGGAGTTTAGAACTTAGTGCCTGGGTAGTATATTCCTGACTTTTGAGAAACTTTTAAAACATCCCTCAGAAATTTCAAAATATTCATTTTAAAGCAGTTATTTGAATATGCTGTCTTGTATTTTTTTTTAAATAGCATTAGGTTGTATCATAAATAATCAGTTTAAGCCTTAAAACATTTTCACAAAAATTTTATAATGTTACAAAATTATTATTATTATTATTATTACGTTTATTTACAAGTTTTTATGAATATACCTCTATTTTGTAGTTGTTAGTAATTTTGTCATTAGAATTGAGAAGCACTGATGAAGGCTTAAATCACATTTCAGTAGCCACAATTTACTCCCCAAAACTCCACTATAATCATGGAGAAATTAAAATTGCAGACCAGACAAAAGATATCTCACCAACTTTAGGAAGATAAAGGTACTTAAAAAAATACAAGTGGTCAATAAAGAAAAAAGCATAGGCATATGTTTCCTGGTCTAAAGTCTAATTTTTTTTTTTTTTTTTTTTTTTTAGGTAACCTGCTTCCTGCTAAAAACGAAGAGATATTTATTTGTTTTGTCCTATTAAATGTAAAGCTAAGCATTAAGGTGACAAGTGCGACAAGTGTTCCCTGACCCTGCCCTTTTTTTTTAATATTGGAGAATCCTACTTTGTATGAGTTACAGAAGATCAAAAGAGAGATTATTATACATATATTTCTCTATATACCACAAATCAGCTAAAAAGTATAAAATATACCCGATTATATTGTTTTATATGTGGAGAGCTTTTTGGTTGAGGGGGAGGCTATAAATCTACTTACTCATATATTTATTTTTATAACATGTAGTGAGGAGAAAATGATTGGTGCATTACGCAGTAGGATAGTTCCCATCTTGTAGCAAAGGTATCTGAGCATTATGACACACATATTCACATGTACACATATAGGTCTTTGCCATGTGTACATAGTACATGACCAACAATAACTTCCTAGTCAAATATTTGCAATACTCTACATGTATTATTTTGAGTATTTTATTGTAACAGTCAGAAAATTAGGCAGTAAGTTTTGCATATTTGACAAAAGTGAGTATTTATGGAGTTGGGAAGGGTTCATATTTGAGAAAACTTTCCCCCACACACTTACCACGGAACCTGATTTGTCAACCTACATGAAAACCAGACTCCAAGATGGCGCATAATAACTCTCACTTGGTATTTGTACCCTAGTGTGATTCCTTTCACAGTGAATACAACTGACCTATGTAACCAATAAAATATTGCTGAAATGATGGTGTGACTTCCTAGACTATGACATAGAAGTTATTGTGACATCTACCTGCTGTATTGTATCACTCATTTTAGAGGAAGCCAGTCACCAAAACCAGCTATCACGAGGACTTTTAAGCAGCTCTATGGAAAGGTCTCCATGACAAGGAACTGCAGCCTCCTACCAATAGCAGGTCCACTTGCCAGCCATGTAAGTAAGTCATCTTGGAAGAAGATCCTCTGCCCCAATCATGCCTTCAGGTCCTGCTTTCTTGACTAATATCGTTAATATAATCTTATGCGAAACCAGCTAAGCTGATGCAGAATTCCGGACACAGAAGAACTGTTTGATAGAATAATCACTTATTGTTCTTTTAAGCTGCCATGTTTTAAAACAATTTGTTACTCAGCAATAAATAGCTTATAGTAATATTTTGTCAATAAATAAATGATAGCCTATTCCCCTTAATAGGCAGATATAATTTTTAGAATCAATTTAATTCAATTATCCAATATTGAGTACAACTATCTGGCACATACATGCATATGTTATCTATATATATTTCATATAGATATGTTTATGTATTATATATGTGTGTATATTATGTATGTGTATGTATATATATTTGTGTGTGTATATATGTGTGTGTGTTGGGACAGAAGAATTGCCTGAGATGACAAGCTAAGGTCAGTGAAGAAGCCATGTGACAGGCAGGGCTAAAGACAACTAGTGATTTATGTCTAAATGAAAATTCTTTTTTTTTTTTAATTGGTGTATTCGTTCATGGTGGGCCTACTCTGTGCCCAACAATTAATAGAACTAGCCAGGTAAAAAGAGGCAGGGCAAACAGGAGGAAGGTATTCCAGGCAGAGAAAACACATGTGCAAATCCTGAAGACAAGAAAGAACATTCCAAATCTGACACATATTATATTTACTTTAAATATAGATTTTGCTATGGCTTCAGGTTAAGGACTCCTGGAATGATCAGAAAGAACTTTGAAAATAATTGAATGAGAGGGTAGTGCTGTATGTAGTTCAGGTTCTCCAGGCTCTTCAGATGAGTCAACAAAGATTCTCATCCATGTATCCTCTATTTGACTTGCTTTAGGTCATATCCACATGTTTAGCACAGGTCCAAGCTGGATTATGTCTTCGAATAGAATAAGATGGAAGATATGTTGTTTTAATATTCACTCAAATACAGAAATGATGTTGTGAATTTCCAAGTTCTCTCCATAACTTCTGGGCTGGTTTCTTCGTAAAGATTTTTTTTTTCTAGTTGCATTCTGTTTCCTTAATCTGAATGCATGATTCTTTGGTAAACTATAGAAATTGGACTGATATCAACTATTTCTCACCTGCTACCAGTTAGTTAAGATATTCAATGTTTACAAACTTGAGCCAGTTTAAGCCACAATGGGAAGCTTATTTCAGGGGGTCTGTAACTGTGGCTGGAAGGGTCTAAATCATTTCATAAAGAAGACTTTGCTTTTGGGAAAGAAGTCATTGCTTTCAGAAGTTGAGACAATTATTAGAATTACTGCCAAACTCAGTGATTTCCCATAAAGTTACTACAATAAACATAAATACTAAATTTTGCAATGAAGTCTATCACCAAATGTTGAAAAAATTACTTTTTTCTTCTATTTCTATATATTCATGTGACAATGAATCAACATAGCTTTAAGAAAGCCTCCTGTAGACTCAAATGTCAGAATAAATCTACATAATATGATCTCACATTGGTGGTTCTTACTATAAAACCTTATTGTTTCTAACAGCAAAATTTAAAGAATTATTGTAGAAAGTACCATATGGTATTAAGCCACCTTTATACACTATAATGCTCTATTAGTATTGCAGTATACTATTTGAAATATTAAAATGTAGCAAATTCATCAGCCTTCCTTATAACATCTCCTAAATTCTATTTGTATGTGTTTTAATCGAGTAAAAAAGAAATAAATATTTACTTATATTGATACAATATCTACACATTTTAGTTGACAATATCAGAAAGTTCTATAGAAACAATAGGCAAGAATGCTTCCAAAATAAATAATAGTGAAGGATAAAATATGTAAAAATTATTTATATATCAATAAAAATATACAACTCTGTTCATACGATCTTCTCTTACAATGATGTTTATCCAACTAAGTGGGACTCTCTAGTAGAAAACTCTACAGTCATTGAGTGTACTAACTCTCTTTTCTAAGATCAAAAAATTCTTTAGTAAAGGAGTTACATGATGAATTGGTGATGGGATATGCACACTCTTCCACTAAGACCTAATCAGAAAATAGGATCTCTCTTAAAGCATACTTTTAGTAGCCTGGCCTAAATTTGAACTGGTGATTTGAGAGATACAATTCTTTATGCTGTAAGTTTAAGAAAGTATATGGGATGGAATCAGATTTTTCCATATATATTATCTGAAAGGCCCTACGTGATTTAAGGGAGAACATCAAGCTGGGAATTATGACTCTAGTTTAGAGCCTGAATATTTACCCTCCAGTTTGACCCTGTCTTGTGACTCCATGCTGCCCCCATTTGAAGAGCAGTACATAATATATATATATATATATCTCCACATCAAACAAATTCAATGTAGAAATAATCATAGCTATTTTATCCTTCAGCAGTCTCCCCCAACTTTACTGCTGGTCACCCCCAGAGCTAAAATTTTTAAAATTTGTTTTCTTCCACTATCTCATCCAGGACACAAGCGTTTAATTTATAATCTTGATTTAGTGAACATTTGGAAACAATGGAGAATAGAGTGCAAACAACACACAACTTTAAGGTATATGTCAAATATTATTGCTTTTAGAAAATCTGAATTCATTTCCTACTGCAGGGAACTTCTCAAGGTCTTGTCCCGCCCATCCACAGCTGCCACTAGAACATTTGTGCCCCCACTGTGTCACAAGATCCTTTTCCTCATTTTCTTGTTCAAGTTCTAAACACACTTATCTGGGACTCAGGAAAGAAAAAGTCTAAATCCCTAGGACTGTCATATGCAGGGAAAGCAGACAATGAAACAACTTTGAGTCACGTTTTCTATCTAGGTTATAACCAGAGACGTTTTCTTTTAGGGCCATTAGTTCTAATTATTTTCTTTGTCAAAAAAGTAACTATCTTTTAAAAGGATGTTATTTTATTTTTCTTAGTGTTCTCGAGCAAAATGGTTCAAATACAACTTATATGCCCCTACCCATTCCGTGCAGCACAAAGCATTCGGAAGGAATATGTCCACTATTGTTGTTGTCCACTATCCCCAGGCAGCCAAAATAAAAACAAGAGGTATTATAAGAGAACAACAACAAATCCTTTCTAGTCCCCAGGTGGAAGAATTCATAACGAATAGTCTCCTCGTTCTGGAAATTTTCATTTTTTAAGAGAGTGCCAATCACTTAATTTGGTAAATATACTTGACTTGAAAAAATTATATTTATTCATAATACCTAATATTTTGGAAGAATTAACTGACAAGTTTATGAAACCTAGATTCATAATAATATATTCATAGATTCCCTGTTTTTATTTTTGAGTATTTGAAGATTTTTTAAATTGTCCTTTGTATATATGATCATCTAAATGGAATTTAAAAGAATGTTAATTTTCTAAAGATATGAAATGGAAGCTTGGTACCTTGCTTTTGTTAGAATACCACCAACTATTTGGAGGCATAAAAGAAATTAGATATTAATACTACTGACTTTTTTGGGGTTTTTTTTTTTACACATAAACACAAGGCTAAAATTATCTGCAGATTTAACTTGAGGAAACAATTTCTTCCTCAGGGCATTTTGGCATTTTGGCAGAGATCTTGAGTTGCTTTTTTCCTCTCCTTTCTTGGCCGTTCTCCCTGGGGTTCACAACAGGGACTATCCATTAAGATCAGATGCATGTAATCATGATCAATTTCCTGCAAGTTTAGAAGGACTGGGCACTGGAGATGTTTGGTCTCACATTTTTTATTCTATTTCCACGGGTGGTGTTTTTCTATCTGTAATAGCAGCTGGATTCCAACTATGTAGCGGAGAGGAGAAGAGAGAAATGAAACTCCTCTTAGGTATAAGAGTATCCCTGTTTGTCTGGTTTCTTTTTCTTTAAATGATTTTTCTGTAGTTCCAGTTTCTCTACTACATGCAATGTGATGAAAGCTATGGGAAACTGGACTCAACTCAATGCATATTTATTTGATGCCACAAATCTGAAGAAACGTCACTTTATTTCAAATGTCAATACCCAGTGTTTCGTGAAGAACAAATCTGCCTGAGAAACTCCCCAAAGTCCCTAGAACTGGCTGTTGCTGGCTTAAAGATTCAGCTGTGAAAAGGCATTTTCATTTTTGTTGGCACTCAATGTATTTGTGGCTGGAAGGATACCTGGTACATTGGCAAGTCGTATATGAAATAACAAAAGACAGTAGAAGGAGCTTTCTTTTTTCTCACAGATGAGAAAGACACACACACACACACATACACACACACAGAAAGAGAGAGATTTACATATGTGCATATGTGAATATATATACACACTCATATAGGTGTATATACTTATGACCATTTTAATCATGAACATAAAGATTTTGAATTTTAAAAAAATTTTCTCAAAAATCAGATAATTTAACACCTCTGTGTCATTATCTTTCAGGTCTCTTTAGAAATACTTTCCTAAAACTAACATTTTTTTTTTAAATTTTGTTCTTAGCTTTTTATCAAGAATGAAGATTTTAAAACTTGCCCCCATGAAGAATATTCCGCATCTTGTATGAAACTGTTTTTTTCAGAGATGCTCATTGTGATATTCAATTCCTCTAATATGCAGATCTATACAACAGTAGCACTAGGAAAACAATCATTTTAAATAATAATTATTTTGCAGAGGATATACTGGGGGTTCCAAAAAATGTATACACAATTTAAGAGGAGTTAAGTGATGTTTGCCATAATCAGAAGTGTCTGTGCACTGATGGTAACCACTTTGAGCCCCTCTTGTAATTGCAGAAGTCAAACGTGACTTGTATTCATCTTTTGTTATTGATATATATTGAGTATTACAATTTTAAAATATTTTTCCTTTCTTAAAAATGTATATGCAGATTTTATTTTTGAGTATTTGAAGATTTTTTAAAATTGTCCTTTGTATGTATGATCATCTAAATTAAATTTAAAAGAAAGTTAATTTTCTAAAGATATGAAATGGAAGTTTGGTACCTTACTTTTGTTAGAATACCACCAGCTATTTGGAGTCATAAAAGGAATTAGATATTAACACTACTGACTTGTTGTTGTTGTTTTACACAGAAACCCAAGGCTAAAATCATCTGCAGATTTAACTTGAGGAAATGATTTCTTCCTCAGGGCATTTTGGCATTTTGGTGCGTGCGTGCGTGCGTGCGTGTGTGTGTGTGTGTGTGTGTGTGTGTGTCTGTGTATAAGACAATAGCTTTCTTGTTTGCTAAGAGAGTCACTGCTAAATTTTATGTTTATCTGCAGGCTTATCTGGCAAAATTTCACTCATCATCTTTAGTAAGTAATAGTAATTATAATTATTATTTTAATAGAGAAGGCTACTTTCCTTCTCTATTACAATCTCAGCTGGATCTCAGGGCAAGAGGTATGGTGCCTTAATAGTCGTTCTAGAGCACTGTAGGAAGACATCTTCACAGGGTAGCTGGAAATTGTAAAAATGTGACAAGTCATGACTTAAACCACATGACTCTTACTTAGCAGCTAGAGAGCCAGGAGGCCTGGTGCACACAAGCAGAAGTCCTTAATCATGTAAAGATTGGTTGGTCGACTGACCCAGGTTTTTAGTTCAGGTGATGTTAATTTTCTATTGATGTACAAACAGCACAGTCAGTTAGTGAGTGCTCCAGGCTATCTATTAATACCTTCTGGGACTGCAACCAGTTATCCTTGCAAGAGCCTTTTACAAAGAGAGGTTTAACAAGGTTTTAAGGCTCTTTTTCCAAGGGCATTTCCACTCATCACATTGCAGTTTCTCGATCCTTCTTCCTTCTTTTCTTCCAAACCCCTCCGACTTAATGCACCTATATCTTTATACCTCCAACCTGAAGGATATATTCTTGCCTTTTGTTAAAAATTGGAAGTCTTCCATAGCTGTTCAACAAGAAGAATAAATTTCTCTTAAATCTTGTCTATAAATTAGCATCAGAACATTTACTTCTCATCTTCAAATTCAGAGAATACTCTAGCTCTAGAACATGACCAAATGATATCCTTCTATAGGGGGAAAAATCCATTTTCTATTCAACATGCAAAAGTGTCTCTCCTCTTTAAAGTGGTTTAAATCAATTCTTATAATGAAGCAAATAAAGGAAATAAGTTTGATTTTCATATGCAAATAGCCTAAAGATTGAAATTCTACTAATTTCTAGGGGCCATCAGTGCATTACAGTTTATAATTAAAATGTAAGTGTACTACCCTTATCCTCATAAAACTAGCATTATTGTTAACCCTGAATATGCAGATAGGGAAATAGATGCTAAGGAAAGTGGTAACTTCTCTGGGATTGCAGAGTTGAAATTAGAGAGTATGATATGGTAGACTGTCTTATTTAAATACAGGTCTCAACTATGCAGTGCTTTCTCAAGGCAACTCCTGACCTTCTCTCACTTTGCGTTACTGATTTTCAAACAGATTTGTTCCTTTATTTTGTTTTGTTTTTTTGACAACTTACTAATTAATTGTTTTGAAATAAGGTAGGAAAAAGTCTAAAGAACTCTAAAGGATGGTGTTTTATGTTTAAGGAAAACCATGCAAATTATGCCAATACTGTTAATCAATTAAACTTCCAAGCTACACCAGAGGATACATTGTTTGGAAGAGATAAAAATACTCTCCAATTTATTCTTTGACTGTTTTAAATATGATTAATGACTAAAATTTGTTCTTAAATAATGTCCCCCCAAACTTACAAAAATTACGATATTTTACAAAGCAGTGAATCAACCATGGATAACGCTGACCTTAATTCTAGCCCTATGTGAGGATTTTACTCATACAATTTAATGGGATAGGTTTTTAGTCTCTGTCATTTACCTTAAGAGACTTATGGAGACTCAAATTAAGTAAATGACTGGAAATGTAAAGTAATTAAACATCTGGTTTTTAATATAAAACAAATCACTTGGCGCCTGTGGTCTCTGCCACTCGATCTCTCCCAGTGGTCTGTCTTTAAGCTGCTTCTGACTATATTTAACCTCTTAGCCAAGCCAGACATAACTCCACGCTTACCATAGTAGCCCTTGGACATGCTTGTCCCAAGGCCTTCTAGGATTGCTGAATCCGTGGCTCAGGCCCCAGTTTAGAGTCTAATTCCTCTCTTACTCTACCTAGAATAAAATACAACCAAAGGAAGATACTGATACGTGTTTAGCTTAAACTGGGGCTCTTGATTGTTTTTGTGAATGAATAGAGTCATGGAGGAACAACCCCATACCCCCAAGCTAAACTAGGTCTTTCTCGTGGAAAGAATACTGTCTCATCTGATTTTTGAGATAGCATATATAGGCCTCTTGTTCATTCTCTCATTAAATCTGTCTAATAGGATAGATTTTTCAAGGGTTCCACTAACCACTGAAAAGCAGTGTTTTCTCAATTATGATTAATGCAACTGAGGAAGATGTGGTGTGTTTCTAGGTCATCCAATACATGACACAAAGAAATTTGCAGAGTACAAATTTTCATCTCATCTTAAAGGCACCACACCTACAAGGTTGGTAGCTAAGTTTTGTCCCTGATAGTGAACATCTCGTGTTTTTGTCTTCCCAGAATCTGTGCTTTCTCTTCTGATTACCCCTCCCCAGTCTCACTCTATGTGTTCTGGTGTGATCATCTTGAAGCTTGTTTCAGGGCATAGCTCATTAGTTTATTCAATCTCCTGGACACAGTCACTAGTTTTGGGGCATGAGCTTGTAATAGACACATGCCTTTTCAATTCTGGAATTTTCCTGGAAAAATTAGGAAAAGAATACGTTTTTTCTCCTGAACTTGTTTAAAGAGGAGATTATAATCTTAAAGTTTCTGCTGGTTATTTTTTCACTGCAGGCTTAAAATATTACCTTAATAAGATGAAAACGAAACGGCTAAAACTTACATGGGAGATAATACAAGTTGGAGGATAATGCCTACCTACTAATAAAGCCTAGCTTTATGCTTTTCAATAGACTAAGTCAATACATTCCTTTTTTGTTGTTGTTTAAACTAATTTAATTGCATTTGAGGGCTTTTTGTTGTCTTTGTTTTTATTGTTATCTTTTACAAGCAGATGATTCTTGACCAATATAACTCCACTTCAAAGGTCCAGATAATTTTAGTTCAGAGGTAAGCTCTATTTTGGCAGCGGCATAAATTGCATTTCCTTAATTCCTATTTTGACCCCCATTTGGTTTCTTGACATTAATTTCAAATTAAATGAAGGGGCAGGAATTAATTAGGATTTCTAAAGCTTCCAGCATCTCAAGACACTTGAATTCATTTTTTGTGAGGAATAACTGGTTAAAATTCTTCTCTCCTTCATATAACCCCTTAATCTTTTCTGCCTGTAACAGCTCACATGGGTTTGTCTAGTGACTAAATAGACTGGGATCATCTCGTGTGTAAGGTTACCAAATAAAACACAGGCATGGGACATACTTAAATAATCATTTGTTAATGATTTAAAATTTAAGATTAACTGTGTGTTCTCTATTTTTATTCATGAAATCTGATAACTCTCCTCATTCAGCTCATACACCACATGGAAGGTCTGTCACTTACTCTGGTTTCATTTGAACTAAATGTAAAACATCCTTTAATTATAGAATTTGTGCCACTATTATTTATGGCAAGATTTTATCTGACTACTGTTTTTATTTTTATTTGCTGTGTTTTAATCAAGGCTTAATTGTAGAGCATTCAGGGAAATATGAAAGGGGTGACAAAAGAATAGGGAGCTATTTGACATTCAGGGAGTATTTAGTTTGAAGAAAAAATAAAGAAAGAAAAACTAAGGGCTAAAAATTTCTAATGGCTAGGGATAAGGGAGAAATTGTATCCCATAACCAAACATGTCTTAAATAGAAGAAATGTCAAATACAATCCCAACTTTTCTGGAATATGCACCTTGAATCATAGGGAAAGCTACAAGGTAGCATATTAGATTTCATTACAAATCTAACTAGAAAGAAAACTTGTGTTATAATCGACATTTGCTGCGGAACAAAGTAGAATAGATTTCTGCTTATAGAGACTGCCGGTGTTTGAGGAAACAAGCTATATTTTAAGAACATAATAAAAGACACCCTTGCGTTGTTGTTTTCTGCTGGTGGATAATGAAAAATGATTTGGGGAGATCCACATACCTGAGGAAAGAAAAGGGATGGTGAAAAGTTCTGGGTGCAAAGTAAAGGAGAATAGTTCTCCATAGAAATACATGTTTATGAGATTATAGTGAAAATTTGACAACGACAAATATTTCACAGCAGGGTAGCAAAATAATTTTAAGAGAAAAGTGGACTAATATTTAATATTAAACAGTTTACACTCTTCATTGGGACGTGGAGTCCCTGTATTATCTCAAAACCTTCTCTAAATGAAGTGCATGCACAAGTGAAGTATTCATGAAATGTTGAGGTTTCCAGAAAGAGAAGCAGTGGTTATTTGAAGAGAGGAGAAGGAAGTTACAGGGACTTGAGAAAATGAGAGCAAGGATAAAGAAACCAGAAGAGAAAGAAAATAAAGAAGACTAAGTTAGAAAAATTCAAGTTCTGTGGGATGTCAGTAATTTAAGATGCAGTGGTAGACACTATTGGAGATAGGGTCTCAAACTTTTTGGATAATGAAATAAAATGCTTATCTCAAAAGAAAAGAGTGCCTAGGAATAAACCAGTGTCTTGAGGATAAGCTTTATAGTTTTTATAACTTTCCAGTAATGAGATAGTTTGCTTTATGTTGCAGGGGAAGTCGTGCAGTTGCTTATGCTGTCTGGCAAGGCCATCATTGAAGGCATCCTTGGATCTGGTTACAGAATGGAGGAAGGAATTCTACCACCATTTACATTCCCAAGTTTTCAATTAAGTCTCCCAGACTTTGTATACAGCTACTTTCTCACCATTCACTACATTGTGCTCAAATTTCCAGAGCATCTTCAAGTAGCTTTTGAGATGCTTAATAAACTATTTTTATTGTGTGTCTTGATATCACTTATAACAGAATATTAGAAATAATGTAGCAAAAAGTTAATGAACAATTTCATTACTAAATGTACCAGAAAAAAGAAAAATCTTCTTACAACTCTAATTGACAACAAAGGAAGTAAATACAGAGAGAAAGCAAAACAAAAGAAAAAGACAAAACACTGTGTTCAATTTACTGAAAGCTTAAGATATGTCTATAGAATCAAGCAATTCTAAAATAAACTTATAAACTCTTAGACTATACCAAGAGGAGAATGGTGAAAAAGAGAGCAGTTCAGGACACTCTTTCTCAAGCTACAAAAACTAAATCTGAAATATTATTTTTAACGATTAGTTCTACTTAAAAATTAGAAACATTTTATCTTTTAATCTGTTAAAAGTAAATCCTTAGACAAATTAAATTTAACAAAGTTCAATTGATCAAAGAAGGTTTTCAAATCGAGTGGCCCCTTAACCAGAACAGGTTCAGAGAGGCTCTGACATTACATGGTCAAAGAAAATTTAAGAACAGAAAAAGGAAAGTGATGTAAAGAAAACATAAATGAGAAACAGAAATAGGTGGATGGTTGCAGCTTGGCGTTTGCCTTGTTTGAACGTGATGTGAACAGTAGGCTGCCTTTGATTGGTCAAAACTCAGTGATTGGTACATGAGTAGGTTACAGTCCGTTTTCATGCCCAGTTAGGTTGCAGTTAACAGTGTTGAATAAACATTTAGGCTGAACTTAAAATATATAAGAAGGCAGTTGTAGGCTAAATTTAAAGTAACAAATCAAAAGATACAATGGTAAATTTACAAATGTAAAGAATGTTAAAATTTATGAAAACGATTAGTCTCAACTGACCAGTTTTCATTTTATGTATTTCTTGTAGATGTTTAATGTTTGTCACAGTTATGATCACCATTATGTATGTTATATATATTTTTCCAGTTAATTTTTTTAAGTCTATAATTTAAAAATTCTTATAATTTTGTTGTGTACGGTGACTCGAGCCTGTCTTAGCACTTTGGGAGGCCGACTTGGGAAGATTGCTTGAGCCCAGAAATTAAAGACCAGCTTGGGCAAGATAATGAAACTTTGTCACTACAAAAAATAAAAAAATATATGATTACACTTTTAATGATCATGTAATATTCCACTGTGTAGATGTAATGCAATAGTTTAAAGATTTCTCTACTTTAATTTTTTAAGCTTATTTAAATTTTTTTTGTAATTATAAGTATAATGAAATAAATGCTTTTGTAAATCAGACTTTTTCATATTTTAAATTATGTTCTTTTATTAAATTAAAAATAGGTAGAATTTCTACACAAAAAGGATGATCAATTTAAATTACATATATGGATATAATCTTATGCTAATTTAAATGTCCATATTAATACATTGTGCACTTTCTTGGACTACTATTATATCTGAGCTTTTATAATTTAAGTGACTCAAAATAGAAGTTTGCATTTTTAATATACTGGTGAGTTTTAATGTTTTCTTCAACATTCATTAGCTATTCATTAGCTAAGAATATTATATTTTATTTTATGACAATAGCTAATAATACTACCAATTCACATTTCCTTTATTTGTACTTGTTTCTTAGCTGTTTGCCCCATTGTAAAGTATAATGTTTCATTTCATTCTATAATGATACTTTATGTAGGATCCTTTAATTGTATATATTTTCATGTATTTTATTTATTTTACTTCTTGGTATTTATATTTTAAGTTTGTAGTGTTCTAAGGGTATATTTTTTAAAACTTTCTATTTGTTAAAATCATTTTATCTATTATTTGATGCATCTGGTAGTAATATAATATTTAAAAATCTTCTCTATCAAGTAATCAATTTTATATTATTCACTTTCAGAGATAATTTTTAATCCATCTAATATTATATATTAAATGTATGATAGTACACTGGGGGCCCCCCCCCAAAAAAAATTATTTTTTGGAGAGCAGGTCCCCTGTGGTACAGGCTTCCTATGCTAAAAAAAGCGTTCCAGGAACCTGGAAGTGTATCAGCTAGTGTTGTTGTGAGAGGTTGCATTTGGTTTCAGCGAATTTTTTTTTTTGGAAATTCAATGTGTTTTGCCCATTTCATACTGGGTGATTTACGAGCACATGTTCCCACACCATAGTGAGTGCTCAGCATTTTCTGACCAAAAGCAGCAGGACTCCCATGTCTCAACCATCACTATTCACCCAGTCTCACCACCAGTGACTTTTTTGTTTGTTTGTTCCCTAGATGAAAAAAGTCCTCAAAGAGAAATATTTTGCCCATGTGGAAAAGGTGAAACAAAAAATGGCAGAAGCATTAAAAGTCATTCAAATCGATGAGTTCAAAAACTGTTTTGAGCTGTGGAAAACGTGTCTTTATCGGTGTACCGCATCAAAGGGAGCACTTTGAAAGTGACTGAAGTTTAAACATGCCAGAATAAATACACAATTTTCTATAAATAAATTTTGTTTTTATAATCCCCTGTCATATGCTTATAAAATAAAAGATGAGTATCTACACTGATTTTTGTTTCTAAATTATTGCATAATTGATTAAGCTCTGCTTGTTAACCTGCCCTTCCTTATTAATTTGAGATAATACTTTGTATTTGTTTTATAAAATTGATTCAACTTTTAACAAAACTATTTTTTCATTATCTTATATATTTTGAATCCAATATACTATATTTTAATGATAATTTATTAATCTTTAAAAAATCTAAAATACCTTAGTGTTAGACTATCATTACGCTTATACTTCCAATTTCCTTATGCTATTCTCACATCATTTTCTATCCGGATTAACTTGAAAATTTTTGTGATAATTGAAAAATGACCATTAAGAGTTTGACTGGAATCCCATCAAATCAGCTGGCTATTCTAACTTCTGGGGCATATTGAGAAACTGCAATACTCAACCACTTTAGGGTTAGGCAGGGCAATATAAATAGTCCTGATCAGTGGTATCTGGGCAAAATAATTTTTTTTGCTTCTGAGTCAAATTATAGAGGAACAATAATTTCCATGGACTTTCCTTCCCAGCAAGTTAAAAAAGACAGTCACATTTTAAATATGGAAGGATCTCTGTCAGTCTGGACTCCTGAGTGTTGTGGAGAATATTATTCTCCACAGACATGCCTTAGGTGTACATTGTGAGAGGAATTATACCTTTGTTGTATGAAGTATCTAAGATTGGTTATTAATCACTTACCCCAGCCTAAACTAGGCTATCCTGAGCTGTGCAGTTCTATTTTTGAGCTAGATTTAGTATTTGTTCTCAAGACAAATCTTAGGAGTATTTCTTTTTTTCTTTTTCTTGTGATTCAACATTTTTTTCAAGGCTATATACCTGTTTTTCTTTTTTGTTTTCACTTAAATCATCTTTAAAAGAAAAGTTAATGTTTTCTCTTATAACAAATGAGTAGAAACTATGAATTATTTTCCTACTTCATGAAACTAGTTCCTGGATATAATCTATCTTCAGGAATACGACTAGATTGGCAGAAAGATCATCAGAATCTGGTATTTCGGTGCCCACAAAATATTTTGAATCCTGAATAATTAAGGAATTTGAAGCTAGGAGATTGGAATAGAGCCAGCTGTGAGTTAGAGAAACGCAGAACATAGAACTCGTTCGTATAGGTAGGGGTATAGTTTAAAGTCAATTTTCAGAGTACCATGGTAGTGAAGAATATTGATATTGGAAATGGGGCCTAGATAGTGAGATGAGTCTGAGACTTTAGTTTTGAACTAAAACAGTAAAGAGAGGTCAAAGTAGAACTTGTATGGAGTTGCACTCTGAACACAAAAATTCAGAAGCAAATTCACTTTGGTATAAAAGTTATTCAAGAAAGGCCCAAAAGATTCTCACAGATCAAAAACAAGCATAATGTCACATGAAATATTATCAAGTATAGAAGGCAATCTACTATGCATGAAACTCAAATAAAAAAACAATTTGTGAAAAATTGATAAATCAAGACATTGTGGTATGAGATATAAAGTAGACAGTAGACTTTTTTTAATTGAGCAAAATAATGGAAATATAAAGATGAGGAAATTCTTAACAATGACAAAACAATAATTAAGAGGGAAACTTGTAGAAATGAAAAATATAATTAAAAACAATTGTGGCATAATCAGTAAAATGTGTACGACTGAATAATAAATTAGAAACTTTGAGCAGTCTGTGATTCATAGTATGTAGCAATCAATGTTGATATGTACGAAAGAATGAACAAGAAGAAAGAGATACAAAAAAACACAATTAGGAAATCTAACATCTGATGAAAGGTTACAAAAGAAAAAGAGAACAACTATGAAATAAGAAATATTTAAAGAAATAATGATTTTGAAATTCCAAGTGTTGATATAAAACATAAATTCACATACACAGAAAGCCTACAATATTCCAAGCAGGATTTTTAAAAAATGGGTTACAGAACACCAAAAAAAAAAAAAAAAAAGAGAAGAAGATATTAAAAACTGCTAAAGAGAATAGAGAGATTGCCTTTAAAAGTATGTTAGAAAAACAGCCCTTGCAATTCATACCACAGTGCAGTGAAATAATATTTATGAAGACTTGAGTAAATTTAACATTTCATCTAAAATTATATGTGCTCAAAATGGTAAGAATTAAGTGAAAAAAATTACATTTACTTCAAGAAATTTACCAGTTGAAAACACACTCTAAATGAAATTTTAAATGGAGAGAGTGTGAGATCAAAAAAAGTATTTTTGATCAATAAGAAGATAAGTTCAGACAAGTATTATCTTATAAAATATTAATATTAAGTTTGAAAAGGGATAAACCTAAATAATTTGGCAACAAAATTATGTAAGTTGGAAAAAAGATATCAGAGCTATTTTTTTTTTTTCATGAAAGGGGCTGGACAATCAATAATTCATTAATTTAGAACTTAGCTTCTATTAAGTTAATATACTTGGTTAAATTATACTAATAACAAATTTAATTTATAAAGTGTAAAATCTCAAAACTACTAAAATAAAAAATAAAATGAAATAAAGAGTGAGAGTAGAACAATAAAGAGTTTTAAAAAACTTGGTTGCTAGCACAGCTGTGGAGAACAGGGAACGCTTCTACACTTTTGGTGGGAGAGCAAGCTAATTCATCTCTATGGAAATCAGTGTGGTGATTCCTAATGAAACTAAAAATTGACCTTCCATAAAATCCAGCAATCCTTCTCCTGGGAATATACCCAGAGGAACATAAATTGTTCTATCAAAAAGCTATGCACCCATGTACACACAAGTGTGTATACACATGTTTATAGTCACACTATTCACATTATCAAAAGCATGGAATCAACAGATTGCCCATCAAAAGTGAACTAGAAAAAAAAATGGTAGTGTATACACATGATGGAGTATTATGTAGCCACAAAGAAGAATAAACTCATGAATTTTGCAGAAATTGGATGGAGATGGAGACCATCATACTTAGTGATCTGTCACAGAAAAAAAGAAGTGAATATCACATGTTCTCACTCATAGTGAGACCTGAACATTGATCACAATAGCACGAGGGAGGGATCAGCAGTTATTGGGCACTGCCAGGGGAGGGAGGGAGGAAGGTGGGCAGATAACAACACAAAGGGTACCTGGTCCAACCAGGGGAATTGAGGGTCAGTTGATGGCTCAAATTTCACCTGCATGTATCCTACTTATGAGGTTAATCCGTACTTATACCCTACATCTCTGTAAAAAAAATTTGGTTTACAATTTATCTAAAAAGGAAAAAAAAAAAGATAAGAATCAAAAAAGTAAAACAAGTAGAAAAAGAAAAGTAAGATGATAGCACAAAATTCAAATGTATTCAATTTCAATGTAAGTTTAAACTGACAAAAAATGGAAAAAATCAGAGATTGTCAACTGGAATAAAACAATAATATAGCTATATGCTATTTAGAGAAGACATTATAAAAAATCCTGAGACTTATAAAAAAGTTTAACAGATAATAGCTAGCAAAATAAGGTTTGGGAAACTATATTAATATCTGGAAAATCATTTTTTTAACAAAAAAATAAAAATAATAGAGAGAGCAATGAAATAATCACACAGTTCTTGAATCTTGGTTTGACCAGAATATTATAGCCATTTTAGACATATATGTACCTGATAAGATTATTTCACATATGTAAACCAAAAATTAATTATGCTATAAGAAATAGTAAAAAAACCATCCTTTAAATTTTTTTTATTTTAAATATGTGGGCTACAATTCAGCGTTAGGTATACAAATTTTCATTATGCAGGTACCCTTGTTGATGAGGTGTTTCCCCCCTCCCCTGGCAGTTTCCCACTACTGCCAATTCCTTTCTTTTAGTAGTATGATAATTGTTTAAGATCCACTTATGAGTGAGAACATGTGGCACTCAGTTCTTTGTTTCTGTGATAGATCATTCGAAAAATTCAATGTTATTCAATTTAGATGGGTTAAGAAAAAATTAGCAAAAATATAAAAATGTTAATAACAAAATTAATGTTTAATTGACACATAGAAAATTCTGCATCTAAAACTTTATATCCAAAAGTTAGTACTCAGTTTTCTCCATATTTATGGGACACATAAAATTGATCCTATACTAGACTATAAGGCAAGCCTTAATTTATTTCAAAAATAGGTATCATTCAGACAATTGTTTCAATATAAACTGCTTCCTTCCATGTATCTCACAAAGGGACTTAATCAGATAAGCAAGGTTATTTAAAAGATGCGCATTTCATGTCACTGAACATGTTGAAGCCACTCTTGGAAAAGGAAACATAATGGGACCTCACTGTACAAAAGGCTAATAAAATTCTAGGTCAAGCAAGTGAGAATTTAAGGCAGAATTTCAATAGTTTTGTATAGCCTAATATAGGATGCAGTAGCATACGTACCTCAGATTTCACACTGATAAAATGCGATCTTATAGTATTAATGTAAAAATTAAGTGAGATGATATGTGTAATATCTTTAAGAGTGCCTTGCACACATTAGGAATTCAAGAGATTTCAACTGGTATTATGTGTTATGTTCACATTGACTCTCTCAGACCTCTCTAAGGGAGTTGTTGTATATTACATCTGCCAAGCTTGGTCCCCACTGGAGTCTTGTTTGTTTTTTAGAAGCAGCTCAAGGAACTAACATTCTGCACAACACATTTTGGGAAATGCCATTTCAGAGGAGTCCTTCCAACTGTATGATTTAGAACTCATTAAATTATAACTAACTGAACCCCAATTCGTTTTTTCAACAAATATGACTTGAGCTCCATCTGTATACCAGGTATTTGTGGATCTTACATTGACAGGTAGGAAAGAAGGTGAGGGGTATTTTGTAGTCTATGTGAGCTAAAGCACAATAAATTTCAGGTCAATACATTCTAATAAATGTCAAAGGTTATCGAGAATGACCCTTGAATTTGGAAATCTCAATTATATCCTTTTTCCCATTAAAAATTGTTTTATTTCTACACAGAGAATTATAGACTTTGTGTTTCACTTCTGTTTCACATATAATTTACTAATGCATTAATCCCATGCCTTTGTGATGTCACACAATACTTCACTCAACAAATATTTGTATGACTCTACTATAACTATTGTGCTAGATATTGTGATTAAAAAGTAGATATGAATGACACAACTCTGTCTTCAGAGATTTTAAGTCTCTCATGAAAGTAATATTTCTAAATAAGCAATGACAATAACACTATTATGATATTGGATAGCACAGAGTTAAGTGACAACAGGAACAATTTATACATATATATAAATTAATATGACTAAATTATATAATTTATAATTTTAAGTTATAGTTAATATAAATTAATGTATGATTAATTTATATAATCCATATTGAATATGCTTAAGAAATAGAAAACAAAGCAAACAAAATCTTTCTTTGAGTCAAAGGACGTGATTTATATTATTAACTGGAATACTCTGGTTCATTTTAATACATTAGGATTTTTTTTTATATTCAATATTTTTTTATTGTGATATTGTGGAGTACAGTTAAGGGTTAGGTACACAAATATGTCTCATTCAGGCATCCTTGTTGATAAGAAGTGTCCCCCCATCCCCAGACAGGTATTTACTACCATTAATGCCTTCCCCTATCCCTCCCCCCCCATAGTTTCCCACCACTGTCAGTCATTTTCTTGTGGTAATACATTGGATGATCAAGGTCTATTATATGAGTGAGAACATGTGATACTCAGTTCTTTGTTTCTGTGAGAGGTCACTCAGTATTATAGACACTAGTTCCATCCAGGTTGCTGCGAAAATCATTATTTCGTTCTTTTTTATGGCTGCATAGTATTCCATTGTGTATATGTACCACATTTTTTTAATCCAGTCCTCTTGATGGACAGCAACGTTGCTTCCAGGTTCTTGCTATTGTGAACAATGCTGCAATAAACATCCGAGTGCAGGTATCTTTTTTATAAAGTGATTTGAGTTCTTCAGGGTATATTCCCAGTAGGGGAATCGCGGGGTCATATGGGAGGTTAGAGTTTAGAGATTTTAGGAATCGCCACACTGCTTTCCACAGAGGTTGCATTAGTTTACACTCCCACCAACAGTGTAGAAGTGTTCCCTTTTCGCCACACCCTCTCCAGCAACTGTTATTTTTTGAGTTATTGATAATTGCCATTCTGGCTGGAGTTAGGTGGTATCTCAGGGTGGTTTTGATTTGCATCTCCCTGATGATTAGTGAGGTTGAACATTTC
>CAUYQG010016531.1:0-16759 GCA_963574415.1 Tarsius wallacei
GCTAATTTTTTGATTTATTGTAGAGATGAGGTCTCGCTTGCCCAGGCGGGTCTCGAACCCGCGGGCTCAGGCAATCCACTCACCTCAGCCTCCCAAAGGCGCGGGATTACAGGCTGAGCCACCGAGCCCGGCTTGATGTCATTATTGTTCCAAAGTTTTGTCTTAGAAAAGGCAAGAAATATATATTCTTCCTGGCACAAAAAGTAGAAAACCCTTCTCTTTCTCAAAGGAGAGTCACCATTTTGCTGCTGGTAACCATGCAGTCAAAGATGGCAGATTTGTGTTTGTTCCACAGCAACCCCTCAGAGGTACTATGGGAGAGTGTGTGTTCATTAGCACACCATGGCAGGAAGGCTGTGCAGCCTACAGTAACACACACTTGGGGGACATCGTCAAGTTCCTTTGAACCTTTTCCCCATAGGTGACATGAAAAGAATAACAGCAGGAATTTTGGTTGCAAATCTTCCCTGCAGTCAATGCTGGTCCCTTCCTCTTCCCCTTGCGGAGGAAGCTCCCTCTTTCACCCTGAAAAGCTTATCCCTAAAGACCACCTTGCCACAGCAGAATGGCCTGAGGCCACGCTTCCCACTGCAGAGCTTGGGAAGGTGCTTGAAGGAGTACTTAAATAGTTTTAAATGAGAGCAATTCTATCTTATGCGCGAATGTCCCTGTTTTCCAACCCTGTTTGTAGTTGATACAATGTAATTGGTACTCATCACCTTCCCATTTAGAGCTATTATGACATATTCACTATGTGCCAGATGTGGCTTTAAGCTGTTCACATGCATTCTCTGACTCAATCCTCATAAAACCTTATGAAATAAATAGTATTATTCTTACTTTACAGATGAAGAAATTGAAACTGAAAAAAGTGATTTTTGCAAAGTCAAACAGCTAGTATGTGGTAAAGCCAAGATGTGAACCCAAATATTCAACATTCTCTGTTTTGGTTGAGCACCTACTCTTGGTCAGACACTTTTTAAGTACTTGGGATTCATCAGTAGACCAGACAGATGAAATTCCCTATCCTCGTGGAACTTATATTCTAGCTTTAGGGTGATGACAGGTAACCAGAGCTGTGCTTTTTAGCCACTATATTATATTCCCCCTACCTAAGGAATTTGTGGAAGTCTGTCAAATTTCTTCTATAGCTGGATAAATTGAATCATCAACTTATTTTAGAAAACAAGAAATCAGAACAGAATTAGGAAAAAATAGTTACTATCTTCCAAGTACCATCTACATATATTATATATAATACATATAATAATATACATTATTATGTATTCTATCATTATTATGTATATTATTATATTATTATTGTTAATACTGACAAAATTCTATGAGACATCTATCGTTATTCCATTTACTGGTAGGAACTCAGGAGTAGAAAATAAGCGAATCTCTCCAATATCACTCAGTTAGTAAGGGTGAATTCAAGAATGAAATACAGGTTTAGCAGACACTGAAGTGCAGACGATTTCTCTACATCATGTCCAAATAAAAATGTTCTTCTACTCCTACTGGGTATTGTGGCTTATCATGTCAGACCATGCCAAATCAATTTTTCTTGGAGCTGGACAAATCAGCAAAAGAGAATGGTACTAAAACAGTTATTCAAAATGTGAAGTACTTGTCTGATATTGAGAATAACAATCTTTACCTACCTAGTATGAGATAATTTTGCTTTTATTTTATTTTGTTTTTTAAGGTTTCAACTGAGGATAAAAGTTTGAACAAAATTCAACACACTTATTAAATATTTCCAGTACTGAAAGATGACTAGTAGTACATCTTTTTTTTTTTTCTGTTTCCCAAATCCAAATGGGATTCTCATACTGTCTTTGTTCTATATGCAACTAAGAAAAATTTCTTTCATCATTCAGTGAAAACTCTGCTGAGTGAATAACACAAATTATGTAGCCAGTCCCTCAAGGTCCTTCCTAAGAGACTTCAGAGTCTGAGATAAGATATAAAGCCACATTTTCCTCTGCATCACTACTGCTTCCATTAACCTTCTCTCAACTTCACACTTCACACTCACCCTACTTCACACACATTCACTCAATTGAAATATACTTTCCTTATCTATTCCCAGATTCTGCTCAAATGCCACAGTTTCTATGAAGCCTCTCATGATCCTTTCAACTAGTTCTGAATTCACATAGACTCTTATCTGCATTACTCTTTCAGTGCAATTTATTCAATCATTCACTTTGTCAATGAACAAATATTTATTTAGTTTACTTTTGTATTTGATACAATTTTAGTAGTTGAGGTTTTGAGATTACCTTGAAGAAGATCATAGTTTCTACCTTATATTTTGGCTATGTATGCACAGGTGTTATTTCTTCATCTAAACTGTAAACTCTCTGAGGTCAAGGATGTGTGAGTCACCCCTGTAATCCTCAGAGTACTTAAGTCCATTACTTGCACATAACAGATGCTCTGTGTGTATATTGGTTGAGCCCATGTACTCTATGAATAATGAATGAATGAGTAAATGAACTTTAATATAAATGTATGATTTAATATAGTGTGATGAAGCTGATAGAGAATGGCATCTTATACTTCCTTTGTAAAATAGGGATAGTAATACCTACTTTATATAGTTTTATTAAAGACTAGGAATAAAATATGTGTACACCAGGTATATCTTTGGTGTTCAATCAGCATAAATACTTTAGCCATGATACTGTATGCACAAAAAAGAATGGTATGGTATTACAGTGGGTACTTTTGTTATTAACTAGAAAGATTTTGAGAGAGAGAGAAGATGAAGGTAGGTAACAAAAGTAGGTACAAAACAATGCAAAGAAAGGTTTAAAGATAAACAAAGGAGAAATAGAATAATGACAATAATCTTCCCAATAATCTTAAATAAGATTTATATCACTCAATGCTTTCCTGCTCAATAACCAGGTGGCACAAAGACACTTGTACTGCACAACCACATCTAGAATTACATACAGGTTCTGAAAATCTACCCACTTCCCTGTGAGAACATTCTTTTTGTTATTTAGAACAAAGGTTCTGACCAGTAAGTGGCACACAAATCCTTGAAAGGATATAATAGACAATATAGAAACAGCACATCTGATAGAGTTTATCCGGATTATAAGGAGATTAGAAAAGTTAGCAAGAAATTCTAAAATTCTAAAAGGACAGAATTTACATAGCCATAAATCTTACACATGCTACAAATTATATGTTAATAAGTTAAACACTTTAAAAATTGAAATGATGGACAGGCACTATAAAAGGAAAATTATATCTATCAGAAAATGTGTAGACAGAATTTAAACATCACTATTTTTCATCTTCATGATCATAATGCCCTGAATATCTTATAAACTTGTGAATATGAAACATTTGGAAGCGAAATGTTAAAAAAAATTAGTGTGAATACACATGAAGCCTAAGAGGCTGTGGTCCCACAAACAGTGATAAAACTGTGTTCTGGTTGAGATAATTCACTTCCTTTTATTAAATTCACATCTCCTCTTTTTGTATATATAAATAATCTGTCAAGCAACAGGTATTGAGCAGAAACTCTGTTCAGAATTAATTCCTATTACTTGTTATAATTTCAAATTTATTCTTGTGTATTATAAGTTCTTTTTAGTTCTAGAGTCCCTCATTAAATGTCAAATCCTTCTTGATGTGAAAATCCTTATGAATCGTCAGCCCACAGGTCAAGATGTTTAGGAGATTGTAATAGCTACAAAAAGTAATTGCTGCAAGTATAGGATTAGTTCACCAGAGTATTTTTGAACATAGGCCCTTTTTGTGTTTTGTCATTGTAAGCACCATGATACAACAATCCAATGAAAGCTTAATTGTGGCTTTTTTAATACATAATGTATAGAGGCTCTTTAATATCATTAAAATCTCACACATCTGTAGTACATGATACCTTTTTGACATATATGAGTTTAGGAGCTAAATCACCTAAAATGGATAATGCACTTTATCACCAAATATGAGCTTGGTCACTGTGACCAGTAATCTGAGGTAAATTGTTTTTTATCTATAATACAAAAAGGCATCCGAACAAAATGCTTACTTGTTTAAAAATGTTATAATTATTATAGTTACATTTTACTATATGTTTTTATCTGGAAATTTGCCACTTAAACACTTTTCTTCCTAGCCTTCTCTGGGAATATATATTTGAAACCTAATTTAGCCTATAGAAATACCCACAAATGAGAGCATACTTTTATGAAGGTAAGATATTTACAAGCTAAAACCCAACATTGGCTTGGGAGGTGACCATACGATCAGTGTCACCACTGGAAAATAGAAACTCAAAAAATAGTCTAACTTCTACACTCTTCCTGTATACGTATAAGCATCTTATTTTCTCATGTAAATATAACAAAAGGTATTATAGCAAAATCAAAGACACGTTTACTACTCAAGTGTATATTTCTGACATTATAGTTCATATGGAATTTAGATATTAGGTAGCCATACCAATGAACCTCACTTAGCATGAGTTTTAACACGAAGACTTAGAGTATAAAGTATGGGAGCACACAAATAACAAATGACATGAGTGCCACTAGGAAATGAAGAAAAAAATGCCCCCACAGAGATTTTTTTAAATGGATAGGAAAAGAACTATCCAATTTCTTTTTCAAAATGAAGTGCTTCCCATGGGCTTTTCATAATACTAGTTCATGTGTTGTTTTTCCATTTAAAATGCAAATAAATTTGTAGTGTGTCACTAAATCACTATGTTATATTCTTTAAAAAAAAAAATGTGGGGTACAATCAGGGTTAGGTATACAAATGTTCATTATGCAGGTACCTTTATTGACGAGGTGTGCCCCTCCCTCCCCTGGCCATTTCCCACTACTGCCAATCCCACTCTTGCCCTCTTATAAAAGTAGATGAAATAAAAAGATTACTACTATAATAAAAAATTTTATAATTTGTAAGACAAAAAATATAAGTGGATGATATTCATATTAAAAAACTTTTTGTTACTAGAATTTTTTAGAAATGTTAAATCACATAAAAAAACTTGCAGTGTCAGGAGGCATACAATGCATGCAGCCAAACTTAAACTTATATAGCTTTGACTTTCTTAAACATTGTCTAATACTTTATTTTATTCAACAAACATAGTTGTATGAACCTTAAACAAAGTGTCTAATGCTCACAAAAAGAAAAAGAATGTAAACTTGTGAAAGCTAGCTATAAAATTTTGAAATACAAATATATTTATAATTAAAATAATTTAAAAGTTAGCAAAATGTGATTCAGGAGGCTGTTTAAGAATAAATTCCTTTGTCTCCCAGCTTTTAAATCCCCCCATCAACCTTTCCCAGTCTGCATTTTTCTATTCTTCTTCTGCCTTGCCAAAATTTACATCATATACTCTACTGAGATGACATTTTGAGACATTCAAGCTGCTGCTGCCACATCCAAATTAATTCTAACATTCAAACCCAAATAACCTAAACAGCTTTGGCGGCTGCCAGGAGACCAAGTCAGTAGATTTCTTTAGGTTTCTTCAAATTGACTCAAATAGAGAATATCTAAATCTTCTTTTGTCAGATCCTAAAAAGAGTAGGTCTCCATGTGGCATATAATAAAAAATATGAAAAATGATATAAAGTACCTGTCAGAAAACCTGACGTATTATAAGTTGTTTTTTTTTTTTTTTAGACGAGAAAATATAGCTTATTTAGAAAGTCAGTTAGAGAGAAAGAAAGAGGACACTCCCATCCCCAAGGTAGGGAAGTTGGCCAAAGCTTAAGAAAACATGGCCATGTAAGTTTTAATAGTTGGTAGCTCCTGCTGCTAGACAAAATAACTGAAAAGTTGTCAGACTTGAACTCTAGCTTGTCCTTGTTCTGCCTCTAAGTAACTGTATTCAGAAACTCCTAAGACATTTTCTACTTTCTATCCTTGTTTCAAATATGGAACATGTAATCCCATTTACTTCCTGTCACATAATAAATAACTATTCTGAAAGACTTAAAATTCTATATTCATATCTGAAATTATAATCATTACAATAAATGACAAATTCTACTTTTAAAATATCCCTTTATAGAGTAGTCCAAATTTGATTTGCTCCTGATTGTCCTACCGATTTCCATCCCATGGAATTGATGACATGACTCTGAAGCTAAATCTATTCCCATGACTCATACACTTACAGGTTAAATGACAAAATATGTATCAATTGAAATACTAGCAACATGCTAGTGAAGGAAAAGTTGCAGAGAATAAAAGTTATAATCCTGGTGTTTTTCTAAGAAGAAGGCAATATTTACTTAAAAGCGGTGTGCTATTGAAAAAGGACTTTAAAATTGAAATAATCCACTCTTGTGCTCCTAAGCAATATTTATATTTAAAATGAATTATAAGTGTAAGCACCTTGAACAAGTGGAACTTATATGGTGATAGCAGAAAATAGACTTAGTCTTCTTCCTCCATCACCTATCAAATTCGTTTTATAGGGCCAGTTTTCTTTCTGATACTAAGTGAAATCTCAGGCCACACTACTTCCTGTTGATTTTCAAAAGAGAAAACAAAAAGTCCTCTGGTCACTTTTAGTCCTCCAAGAAGACTGAGTCCTAAATTAGCATATCTAGTTCACTTTATACTTTGTTTCTAGTAAAGCTCCTTCTTTCCCACTACAGCAGATCCAAAGCCTATATTTGGGACGAGGTTCCAGATTATTCCTCTATTTTCCTTCCCAGTTTCTCTCCCTGCATCTTGTTTCTTCCACAATTGAACAAAGCTGTGATATCTTCTTCAAAGCTGAAATTAGGGGAATAGTTAATGAGGTAAGAAATAACATCCTTGTTATTTGGCTAAGGCAGATATTTAAAACTGACATTTTTTCATGACCACTTTTGTGAATTCTTTGGAGATTCTGCCATTCATGATCTGTCATCTCAAGTATCTTTGGTGAGGTAAACATGTCTCCTCTGACTGGTCATGAACAATTTTTCCTGCAAATTTAGATATTCAACATATACTTTTAGCCTCCTTCTACTGAGGTTTCATAGTTACCTCATATGACCAATCACTAGAGAACTAAGACAGCCCAAACCTAGCTCTCATTGACCCATTGTTTTACTGGGATACAGTTCCTTTTTAAATGTAGCCCTATCTTTGATTTGCCTCCAGCCACAGTCTTTTTTTGCCTTTTAGACATCTTAAGCATGCGTTCTTTCTCAAACTGCAGATGACAAATATAAAAGATTAAAGTCATATTCAATCTAGGCCTGGGTTCAGGAGAAAGAACAGCTCACCTTTAAGTCATGCCAGTGAAAGTGGGACACACAGTCCAAATCTCTCCAAAGAAACAATGGGTTCCCCTCTTATTTCTAGTGTACCCCTCTGCCTATACTACCTGTTGGACAAGTTAGCAATTTGTGTTTTCATAAAGCCTCATCTTGCATGTTTCTTTCTCAAATTCCACAGGTGGTCTAGAACAGTGGTCTCCAACCCAAGATGTGAACATTTAGGGTGCACAAATTTTCCAAGGGATACACAGGCATGGATAGTTTTAAGGGAAGCCACTTTCAATTCTTCATCTTCCATCTAGACTCTTTTGTAAAACCAATCTGTCCGAAAATATACCTGCAGTTTAGCCATCACACTAATCCTTCTTTTCTACCTCCCCCTGCATAATTTCCTTTTCCAATATTACAAAAGAAAACATTTATCTCTCTTATGTTAAATCTTACTGTGGCGCATTTCATCCTCCCTTACTATTGTCAAATAATTCATGCCTCCAGGACTAGAATCTTTTGAGACCATGTTCTAAGTCTCTTGCTTAGTAGTGGCCAAATATCTTATACCTTTGCAGTCAACTTTTCTACAGAAATTTTCATTGCTCTTAAAATCAGAATATCTACTTATATACAGATGAAGTACAAATGTTCCCAAAAATCATTCTAGGTAACGACACTCTAAACTTTGGAAAGCCAATTTCCTTTATTTAAGATGAATTGCTCCTATTCAGAGAGTGATAAATTCTGTAATTCTATTAAATACATAATGAGAAGCATAACTATTTAACCATTAAAGAGATTTATAATCAATATAGATATAAAATTCTCCAAAATCTGTATTTCTTTCAATCTGTTCAAAATTTTTGAGGCCTCTTAGAGTCCAGTCAGATTTAAAATTTTAAGTTTGGCAAAGATAAATTTCAGCCTATAGAAAAAAATCCTGCAATAGACAATGCCCAATTTAATTTTTTTAAACCAATATTATTAAGTGTAACTTGAAAATAAAAAGGTGCCTGCAAGAAAAAGTGAAACAAGTATAATTAGTAATCCTTTTATAAGTCTAGATAAAATTGTTAGTTATAGTTCTCAGAAACTGACAAATTGAATGATTCTAATTAACTGAGTAACAAATTCTTCTGTAAAAATTTGTATTGCTTTCAACAAACTTGAAAAAAAAGTCAAATTGTCCATTGATGGTAACTTTTGGTGATAGAACACTATTTGATTTTTGACATATAATTATAAAGGGTTCAAATAACCAAGTGACATTACTATGATAAAATGCCTTCCCTCAACTACATTTCCGTGTAAATAGTATTTCTTAGTGCTTACCTCCATAAAATAATAAGAACAAAACTGATAATGAATCAGTTCTGCATCAATCTAGCAATAAGTAGAGAACAGTCATGGCTCAACTGTTGCTCAGTGATCTTCATGGAGAAAAGGTAAATTTAGGGTTTCTGTAAGTGGTAGCCTTCTTTCCAGATCAGATGAACTAGATTTCAAGAAGGAAACATGGACCCATACACAAGACAATGCTTCAAAACTCAGTGAAGTAATCCTCAGAACCTTTTGAAAGAGTTCTGTGTGACTGAGTCTATGAGAATCTTCCTTCCCACTTTGGTCAGCTTGTCTTAGTGGCTCAGCTACATTATGAAATGTTATGACTTCAGAAAATATACTATACCTAGAGCAAGTTATCCCTGAACAAGTTGATATGCCTACCTCTACGAATTCAGTTCTGCAACTTTACTCATAATTTCATTGAGACACTGGTTTTTATCTGGGTTTTTATTTAGAGTTGAACAAAATGATTTCAAGATTTATATACAAGAATAAATATGCAAGATTTGCCTAAAAATATTGAAAAAGATGGTAGACACCTGCCATAGAAGATACTAAAATCTCCTGTGATACTAATCTGATTAAAATAGCATATTATAAGCACCAAAATAGACAAACAGGTCACTGGTGCAAAACTAAGTCCATAACTATATCCAGTATAAATAAAAATGCGATATATGATAAGTATTTCCATACTAGTTCAGCAGAAAAATTAAAGCTTATTTAATAAAGGATCTTAATGTCATAATTAAATCTATAACTAGCAAGAAAAAAAAACAGTGATATTCTGTCCTAATACCATGCTCAAATCTAAAAAGGGCAATGGATTAAAAATTTTTTTGTTGCTGTTTTTTTGGGGGGTTTTTTTGTTGTTTTTTTTTGAGTTGGAGTCCCACTCGATCGCCCAGACTGGAGTGCAGTGGCCGCTCCCAACCACCGCGGCCTCGACCTGCTGGGAACCGGCGATCCTTCCACCTCAGCCTTCCGAGTAGCCGGAATTACAGGCGCTCTACCACGCCCGGCTAATTTTTTTGATTTATTGTAGAGATGAGGTTTCGCCTGCCCAGGCGGGTCTCGAACCCAAGGGCTCAGGCAATCCACTCACCTCAGCCTCCCAAGGCGCAGGATTACAGGCTGAGCCACCGAGCCCGGCTGGATTAAAAATTTTAATGCAAAAAATGTTATTCAAATATCTGAGAAATTGGGAAAATGTTAGAGTGAGGGAAAGCTTTTGAAAAAGACAAAAAAAAAGAGACCCAAAAAACTATGATGGAAAAAAATTTACAGAGTCTACATAATAATAATAAAAATTACACAAAGGCAAAAAATACCATAAATGAAGTTTAAAAATGGATAAAATATCTGAAACATATGAAAAGCAAGAATTATATCTCTAATGTAAAAAAAATAACTTCTACAAATTGAAAAGCAGAAAATGAGCATGGGTATAATATGTGAATGGGGATTTGTAAGAAAGGAAATGCAAATGTATAAAAAAATTATAAAAATAATTTTATTTAAAAAATGCTAAATCTCACTAGCATCCAAGGAAATGCAAATGAAAATAGCAGAATATCCTCATTTTTTTCTTATAATAAATTACCAGAACTGTAAAAGATTAATAACATGCAGTGGAATGGGGAGGAGAAGTGGTAGGGTTGGAAACAGTAGTAGAAAATATTTCTGTAATTCTACTTTTGTAAACACATTCTACAGAACTGGATGTTCCCATTTAAGGATATATGGTCCAGGAATGATTTAGATATACATACTGACCTAAAGGGATATCCATGGTTCATAGTTAAGTAAATACAGCAAAAAGTCGAGTCATGCACATAATGATGATCCTAGGCTTGTAAAGAAAGGTAGGGAGAGAGCATATGTATATAATTATATGTAATGCTATGTGTTTTACATGAGCATAGGAAGAAATGTAAAAGCTTATGAACCAAATGGACTTTTTTTTCTTTTTATGCTTTTGTGCTACTTGGTTTTTTAAAGAAACAGGTTCTCCCTTTTGAATTTTGAAAGAAAACTCCAATGAAGTGTATATATGAGAATGTTAAGTGTGGATGAGTGTATAGTATAGACAACGAATGTTGTAGGATTTCAGGGGAGAAAGAGAGGAATGTGGAGAATATGGAGCTTAATCAGAATTTGAAGGATAGATGTGGAAGAACTAGATAAAACATATTTGAACACTCAAAATATAAATCTGTGTGTGTGCATAAACAAACAATATTATTACTGTTGCACAAAAAAATCCTGTATTAAATATGATTGTAGTCCTTATCAGGAAAGTATAGACAAGATAACTAGAAAACCCCAAAAATCATATATTCATAACTAAGCTTTACATCTACCTTATATTATTCCAAGTAAAAGTGCCTGGATCACAACCCACAACAACCCAAATAAATGAACGACTTTTACCTTAGCATTCACCAACATCTCCATTCACCATTGCTTCTAAACTGTAAGAACAGATTTTTTAAAAAATTACATAGTAACTAACCAGTATCAATAAAGAACTGCAAATGTGTAAGCTGGAGCTTCTTGTTCTTAGAGCCGCAGAGTTGTAAATGAAAGGATCTTTGTTTACACAAGTTTTAATCCTTTGGTAAGGTTTCTTTGGCTCTTAGAGTTGCATAAAACAGGTTATAAACTTGGAAACAGGTTCCAAGATTACTGTAGTCACTTGGAACAAGAAGCTCTCATTTGCTGTATTTTTTTTTAATAGTTAACTCTTATATGACCTTGGTTCCAAGTATAATATCCTGTCCAAAGACTACAAAATAACTCAGTTAATATCACAAACCTTTGCTGAGTCTAAATGTCCTCAGTTTTTCTCTTTTGTGATTAAGAAGCCTTTAAACGGTCTGTTGTAAATCAAAGAAGAGCATGTTAATTTACTCATTTAGTAAATTAAGATGCACATATATATACATATATACGTACACACACACACATATACGTATATATATATATGTATATATATATATATATATATATGAGTGTGAGTTCAATTTGCAATGTAGCTGGATAACTTAAAAGATGACACAGGAATAATCTTGGAAGCACAGAATTGACATAGACAGAAATATTCATTTTTATAGGATGCCACTGATTTTTTAAATTTCTTTCTGAGTTGGTGTCCACTCTGTCACCCAAGCTGGAGTGCAGGGGAATGATCATAGCTCACCACAGCCTCGACGTCCTGGATTTATGCAATCCTGCTGCCTCAGCCTCCTAAGTAGTTGGGACTACAGGTATGCACCACAGCGCCAGGGTTTTTTGTTTGGTTTGGTTTGGTTTGGTTTGGTTTGGTTTGGTTTGGTTTGGTAGAGGAGAGGTCTTGCTATGTTGCCCAGTCTGGTCTCAAACTCCTGGGCTCAAGCAATCCTCTCACTTCAAGACCCCTGAGTGTTAGGTTTATAGATGTGAGCCACGGCACCCCGTCTGCCACTGACATTTTTGAACAGTAGACAGATGTGAGAAAACCAACCTTTACAGATTTTCCTATCAGTAAGTTTCTCGCTGGGTTGGATGAGTGAAAGATGAAGACCTGTGTAAAGTAATAAGATGGCCACATCCAGTTAGAGTTTGGAATGAAATGGAAACAATATTAGGACTGATATTTTAAAGGGGGAACCATAATGCAATGTTATGGGATATTTAAAAGCAGTGACTGAACCCAGCACCAGCACTGACTAGCTGTGATCTTGGACAAGTTAATTAACCTAAGTTTTAAACGTTATACCATAGGACAATTATAGCACTTACATCAAAAAGTTGCTAAGGTTGTTCTTTCATTCAACAAATATTTGTTGAGTGCCAACACTTTGCAAATACTTTTCTAGTTTCTAGAGATATTGTAATAAACCAAAGAGTCTAGGTTCCTACTCATGATTCTTTTTTTCTGGTTGAAGGAGGAAAGAAAATAAATCAACAAATAAGATTAAGATAGAATCTTTTTCCTTTTCAAGGTCTATTTAGTAAATATATTTAAAATTCTGTGAGGGTGTGTGTGTGTATGTGTGTGTGTGTGTGTACTTAGTACCAAATCAGAGCATTTTTTTCTACAGTCTCTTAGTATTTCTCAGATGTTAATTGTACTGCTACTCAGCTATTGTTGCTGAAACTTCTTTCATTCTTTTCAACTACTTAAGTTTTTTGAAGGATAGACACAAAAAATGTCTGCCTATAATGAAGTTCTGTGGACAAAACCCAGGAACTGCTTCAAAAGCCAGGAAAAGTGCCCTGATCTCTCCCACCACCTCATCTGGAATAGAAATGGTAACACCAGTCTTTCAGCTCTCTTGAGAGGCTTCAAGAGGCAGGGTTGTTTTCTATTTGAAACTTGCCCAATTTCCCCATAGAACTGATATGTGTGTGTGTGTGTGTGTGTGTGTGTGTGTGTGTGTTTAATAAACATATAAATTGAACCTCCTGGTCTTAAACTTTAAACTACATTTGCCTTATCTGAGTTCCTTCCTCAGGAGACTGACCCTTCAGCAAGGGTCTGAACCTCCCCAGAACGTTGCATCCAGACAATGAGATGCCAGGCTCCTCACTCAACATAATCACTTCCTTACCCCTCCCTAATTGCTGTTTTACATTTATTCCCTCACTATATAAACCCCCAATTTCAACCTGCGGGAGAGATGGGTTTGAGACTGATCTCCCATTCTCCTTGTCTGATACCTCTCAATTAAAAAGTCTTCCTTCCTGGCAATAACTTGTCTTCTCAGTGATTGACTTTCTGTGAGGCAAGCAACAGAACTTGCAGTGAACCTCTGACGTTTTGGCGATAAATTTTGGTGTGTTGACTTGAAAAGTATTGCTCCTGGCTTGGCAACTGCCTGGCTCTGGCCATAGGTGGGTTTCAGTCTCTATCTCTGGTCCTTTCGTTGCAGGTCCCCAACCAAGTTACTGATTGCCAGGGAATAACTGCCTGCGGAATTTGACGTCTATGTCCCCCAGTGGGTGAGCATCTGTTGTGGGTAGCAGAGAGCAGGATCTGTTTCTCTCATTTTGGGGAATTCTACAGGAGTTTCTATTAGAAGGTGGAACAAACTGACGGTGAGAGCGAGAAGTACCCTGTTTCAGTTTGGACACGTTGGGGGCTTATTGATTGCTACTGCAGTAGATTGTATTTTGATAATTTTTTATGTTTGTCAATATAATCAAGGGAAATCAGAGTTCAATTACAGAATGCAACTTGCTTGGGTGAATTCTTCAGAATTAGTCTGAATATAGTTATAAGCTGATGAAACTGAAATAGGGACCAAGTGCTTAATTCACAGACACCGACACCAAAGTACAAGTTATAAAAGGAGAGGTTTATTAGCCAAGAGCCGGGCTGGTGGCCACTTGCCTGTTGGACATAACAGTCTCACAGCAAGTGGCCTCCATTAGCTGTAGGGGCTTGCTTAAATGGGGGAAAACCACATTGGGACTTTCCAAGTGGGCCAAACTGCAACATCCTGGAGGCCTAGGTACCTTTCAAGCAATGCTAATAGGGTTCACAGAAGCGAAAAAAAAAAGCTGTTAAACAATTTAACCTAGCCAGCAGGTGCTGTTGCCAGTTTCCAGGAAGGGAACTTTTTAACTGTGCAAAGGCTGAGTACATGTTTAACTGTGTAAAGGCTGAGTTTATGCTTAGCCTAACTTTTGACATTGTAGATGTCCTTTTAAACCCCCTTCCACATTCCCCCCTTTCAGTTGTTCCTGGAGTCAAATCATTGACTCTTCATATAGGGGATTATATTGAGTTCTGAGGACCATTAATTTTATTGATGACACACTATTTTTAAAATAACCAAGGAAGCTTTTAATTAAGCAAGACCCTACTATTATACCTATTAGGAGCAGGAGGAGAGGCCCCACCACTGCCGAGATCAGGGTTGTGAGCCAGGGGGACCAAGAGAAGAGGGACTGATACCAATTTCTCAAGGCTTGCCTTTGCAGCTCTCTTTGTTTTAGATTGTCTCTTACCAGGGCAAGAGTGTCTCGGATGACCCTGGATTGGTTTGAATAGAAACAGCATGTTTCTCCCAGGGCCATGCATAGCCCTCCCTGCTTCATGGAAAGGAGATCAAGTCCCCTCCTGTTTTGGAGCACAACCTCGGCTAAGGAATTAACTTGCTGCTCTAGGAGGGATATGCTCGACTCCAGGAGTCCTAGGTCCTTATCAACATGTTTACTTAGCTCTTTGAGGATTTGGTACCCAATGACCAGAGAAGCTGTACTTATTGCTGTGGACCTTGCAATTCCTAGGCTAATGAGGAAGAGCACTAATATGGGGATCTGCTTGGATTGTCCAAGGCCTGAGGGTCCAAGGTGTTCTCGTCCCTCTGTTCCTTCATAGATATATACCTGGGGTAGTATATGCACTAAGACACAGATTTTTGCAGTGTCCCTGAAGTAATCTAAAGCAATACAGGGTGTTATACCTTGCGTACAAACAAACCAGGTGGTGGGGGGTGCAACAGTCATGTGGAGGTCTTTAGAGGTTTTTGGATTGGGGATACTTATTACAGAGGCGGTATCACACGACATTTGGTAGGGAGATTTACTTATATAATAAGAGGGAGAATAAAGGCAAGATCTACACCCTTGAAGATCTCCCAGAGTAAGGGCTGAGTTCTGTCCCCAGGGACATAGTTCTAAGGACTGAGCTGTAGTGAGGTTAAGAATGCATACATGATTTTCAGTGTTGCCTATTGAGGAGTTCACTGCAATTCCTACGTAATAAGGGGGTCGAGGGTCTAGGCATAGTCAACAGACTCTCGTTACTTCAGGACGAGTGGCATTTGCAAACTGGTAAACAGCGGATAGCATAGGGAGGAAATGATTTTCATTTCCGGGCGCTAATGCGGTGGGTAGGGGAGCGGGACCTGCCCCCGAAATTGTAGGGTAGGTAGAACCAGATGCCTGGGGTGGTTGGGTTGGGGGGCGTTCAGAGGGTTCAGGTTTTTGGAGAATCAAGTTGCTGTTGGGGCCCATAGGATTTAGGATGTGGGGGATGGCCTGCATTTGAATAGTAAACAGCATGCCAGAATCGGGTCCTTCAGCATACATTCTGAGCCCCCACATTTTACCCGTTTCCCATACCTGGCGGATGCTGAGGGCATCCCAAAGTATTATAGTCAGTTTAAGTGGCTGCATTGGGAAGCAGGCTTTTTTCTATGTAGGCTTATGGAGGGGTCTCGGTTTTTCCAAGGAGCAATAGTTTCGCACCCCCATGCAGCACAGTGGTATTATCCTGCTTTGTGGCAACGGGTTGGTCCCAATGCCTGGCAAGCATAAAGACCAACAGATTTAAGTCCTTTTTCATAAGCTAAGGTGCCGCATTCGTCAGTGTGTGCCCCTGAGGGTTAGACCTGGCCATAATTTACAAAGGTCAAAATTAAAGACAGGCTGTCCGCTTCCTCTGTAGGTGGCAATTACGGTCCCAGTGATGGTATTTCTCAGTTCCCAGGAATAGTTCCCTGGAGTATAGGGATTACGCGGTTTAGACCAATAGGCCTCAAGCTGGGGAAAGTATGCAAGGAATATGGTTAAGATACTGGGGCGCAAAAGTCTTATCTTCAGAGGATCTTCTCCAGTAGCTGGTTTGATGACTTTCCATGTTTCTGGGGGCACAGTGGTGGCTGCCTTCACTTGTGAATGATGAATCCAGGGGCGGACCCCGCTGACTTTGACGGATGTAGGAGTAGTAAGGATCACTATGTGGGCCCCTTTCCACTTTGGGGTGAGAGCCTCAGTTTTGTGCCATTTTATCCAGACCTGGTCACCGGGCTAGAACGGGAGTGGATGTTCCGGAACCGGTTTCCGGAAGGTTGCCTGTATTGTCTCAGTGACAGTTTGCTGAACTCTTTGAAGAGGCTGCAGTGACTGAAGCAAATTATGGTTAGACAGTTCTGGTGCTTTTTCCAGTTCAATTTTTGGAAGTAACGGCGGGGGCCGTCCAAACAGAATTTCATAGGGGGTTAGACCCTTGATGTAGGGGGTACACCTGGCCCTTAAGAGGGCATAGGGAAGGAGTGTTACCTAACCTTTGCCGGTCCCCAGGGTTAATTTGGTTAAAGTCTCCTTAAGCATCTGATTCATTCTCTCTACCTGTCCTGAGCTCTGGGGATGATAAG
>CAUYQG010016542.1:0-12125 GCA_963574415.1 Tarsius wallacei
AAAACCCAAGAGAATCTGTCAAAAACCTCCTTACACTGATAAAGGACTTTGGCAAAGTCTCAGGATTTAAAATAAATGTGCAAAAGACAATTGCATTTCTTTACACCAATAATAAACAAACAGAAACCCAAATAAAAAGCACAATGCCATTCACAATAGCCACAAAAAAAATGAAATACCTTGGCATCTCCCTAACCAAAGACGTGAAAGACCTCTACAATGAAAACTACAAAACACTACTCAAAGAAATCAAACACGACACAGACAAGTGGAAAAATACCTCATGCTCATGGATTGGAAGAATCAAGATTGTGAAGATGTCCATTCTTCCTAAGGCAATATGACTTCTTATATAGAAAATGTGTAGAAGCATTGCTCAACCTCAAATCATTAAAGAAGTGACTACAGCAAAACAATTTAGAATGACTTCTGATCCTGAGAAGTTGGCATAGACTCATCTCTTCCTTCTCCTCCCCAGTAAGTACACTATAAACACTGAAAAAAAAAAACCCAAAACTCAAGAGACAACCAAAAGAGAACTCTGAAAGGTACAAGAAAAAGAAAAGGAGAACTGATCAGGTGTCTTAGGACTGTAGGAAAAGCACAGATGCAAGCAAGATGTATTCTCTGCTCCTACCAAACAGAGGAACACCAAACAGTCTGACCCTTTCTGACACACAAAATAAAAATAGAAGGCAATCTAACTGGCCCCTACTGCCTCTGGAATGAATTGAGTGAGAATCTCACAATCCTAGGCACGTGCACAAAAACCAATGAAAGAGACCCTGGGGACAGTAGACAGCCAGCTGAAGTGCTTCTTCCTCCCTCCCCCACTACCCCACACCCCACCCCCCAGCCCCCACAAAGGGCAACCCTGTTTTGACATCCTATCATTCTGCTTTCTCCACAGGCAGGGGTTAACCCCCCATAATGAGCACTAACCTAGAAATGCTCTTAGTCCCTACTAGAGAAACATCCCTCTACCTAATTTGTGGCACCAGATGGTCCAGTCTGGAAAAGCTCTTTCCATCTTTCTAAAAACACCAGTAGGGAACAATGAGTGTCACAGTGCCACAGGACCAAAGCAGCACCAACCAGGCCTAAAACATATATTGCAAATGGAACCCTGGCCCACAACCCTGTATAGCAAACAGTACATTTCCTCTTTAAAAAAAAATTCTTAAATAAGAGCCAGATGTAATGATCAGAATACAATAAAAATTACATGGCGTGTAAGAACCAGAAAGGCACAATTTTAAAAAGATTGTCAAACAACAGCAATGAGACCAATGGGCTAATCACATAATGTAATGATTTGACAAGGGCTGTGAAGGAAGAAATGTTTCAACAAGAAATTACTAATTTTGTTAAACTTAATGAGAAATTACAAAATTTCAGCAAGTAAATAAGTTATAAAAACTCCAAATAGAAATTATAGAAGTAAAAAATTCAATAACATAAATTAAAGATACTTTCTGCATTAGCTCAATAACATAATGGAAATAACAGAAGGTAGAATTAATGAAAATGAGGAAAAAACAACAGAATTCACTCAATCTAAACAATGTAAAAGATAGTTAAGAATTTTAAAAAGCCTCAGTACCTGAAGGATAGTAACAAAACATTGAAAGTTCATATCTTCTGAATCCCAAAGGAAAGAAAAAAGAGGAGTAATACTGATAGAGTATTTAAACAAATAATGTCTGAAAACTTCTCAAATTGGGTGACTATGAGTCAACAGATTTTAGAAAATTACGAAATCCTAAAGAATCCTGCCAAAGAAAGCTACACCAAGACACATCATAATTAAAATTCTGCAAACAAAGTAATACAAAACAAACAAACACACAAACTTTTGAAATTCTTCAAAGCAGCCAAGGATAAAGGACATATACATTCTTAAAAATATTTAGCAAATCAAATTCAAAAATATAGTGAAAAGGTAATAAATACATCATTATAAATTGGAGTTTAATCCAGGAATACAAAATTGGTTTAGCATCAGAAAATCAATTGGCACATTTAACCATATTAAAAAACTAACTTGAATCATAAAAAAATTGGCAATATGCAAAATTCATATCCGATGAACACTTTGAGCAAAGTAATACTACTAAAAGGAAATGTCCTCCAACTGACAAAGGGAACTTGTGAAAAACTTATGGGTAACAGCATTCCTAAATGTTGAACACCCGATGGGCCTTAGATTTCTAAGTTTAAGAAAAAAATATAAAAAGCCTACTTCTAGTCAACATTTCAGTGAAGGTACTAGGCAGAACCATATAAAAAGATAGGTATCAAGATTCAAAAAGGAGAAACAACATCTTTATCTGTAGATGACATGATGGCTTACAAAGGTAATGCAGTGGAATGTACCAGAAGAAGAAGGAGAAAGGGGGTGAAGAGGAGAAGAGGAGGAAGAGGGGACGGGGGGCGGGGGAGGGAGGGGAAGGGTGAGGTGGGGTGGGGGAGCCACCACTACTAGAACTAATGAATATTAATAGTTGTTTTTAGCAAGGTTGCAGGATATACGATGAATGAAAAAAAGAGCAATTATATTTCTGTATACTAATAATCAGAATTTCTAATTTTGAAGTTGGCACCATTTATAAAAGCACCAAAATCTGAAGCATTTATGTATCACTCTAACAAAAGCAATCAAACCGATACACTGAAATCTATAAAATATTGCTAAGAGAAATTATCAAAAATCTAAATAAAAGTCAGAAAATTCAATATGGTTAAGATATCATATCCACCCTAATATTAGATCAAATACAATCCCAGTGGCAATATCAGCAGACTTTTCTACACAAGTTGACAAAGTGACTCTAAAATTCACATGAAGTTTAAAAAAATAAATTAGGATCATCAAGTCAACTTTGAAAAATAAGAGCAAAGCTGTTAAACCGACACCATTTTATTTCAAGAGATATTACAAAGCTAAAGTCATCAAGCCATTGTGATATTGCCAAAAGGGTAGGCAGACAGATAAAATAAAATGTGTCCGGAAACAGATGCAAACAAAAATGGACAACTGATTTCCAACAGGTGTGCAAAAAGTAAAATCTTTTCAACAAATAGTGATGAAACAATTGAATATCATCACTGGGGGCGGGGTAGGGTGAAAAAGAGCTTTGATCTATGCCTCACACCACATACCAACACTACCTCAAAGTGAACCAGAGTCTTAAATATATAGGCTAAGTTTATAATACTTCTAGAAGTAAACTTTTGTAGAAAATCTTTTTGACCTTGAGGTATCTTTTTTTTTTAGTTACGATCCCTAAAGGACAGTTCATAAAAAAATTGTTGAGTCGCCAAAATTATGCCATTCTCTTCTATGAAACACACTTTTGAAAGAGCCACAAGCATTGAGAAAACATTTATAAATCTTTATCTAATACATAACATACACCCAGAATATATAATATGAACCCTCAAAACTCCCACAATGATCCCCTAAAACAAGGGCAAAATTCTTAAGCAGACACATCTCTAGAGAACGTCTATTGATAGCAAATGAATTCATAAAAATATGCTCGACATGATTCGTAATTAGTGAAATACAGATTAAAATCACAATGAGATATCAATAAAAACCTGCTAGAATGTCTAAATTATAAATACTTAAGATATTAAGTGTAGGTAAGGTTGTAGAGAGACTGGAACTGTCAGAGACTGCTAATGAAAATTTTAAAAATGGAAATTCTGGGAAATCGTTTAGTAGTTTCGTAAATCAAACGTACATGTACCATATGACCCGGTAAAGTCGTTTTAATAAATTTAACCAAGAGAAATGAAAACATGCAGATACTTTTTATGAATACTCATAACAGCTATATTTGTCATCCTCAGAAAACGAAGAGAACCCAAATGGCCATCAAAAGGTGAATGGGCAGACAAACTGAGCTGTATGTATCCCTACCATCATAATATATATCCAAAAAAAGGAACGTGACTCAGCAACCATTAGACAAACAGAATGAACTACTGGTAAGTGCTGCAAGGTGAAAGAGTACCAAATAATTATATTAAGCAAAGAAACATACTACCTATTGAGTGATTACATTTGTATGAAGTTACAGAAAATGTAAAAGCATATACAGTGCCACAAGCAGATCAGTGGTTGCCTAAGGAACAGAAAGAAGGGAAGAGATGGAGAGAGGCAGTATAGAGCAGTGAGATAAAGCTTTTGGAGTAAATAAGTACTTTATTATCTTGATTGTGCTGACGACTCTATAGATATATATGTATGTCCAAATATAGCAAATTGTATACTTTGGTTTTGTGCCATTTATAGTACAGCACTCGTATTTTAATGTCGCTGGTTATAAACAGCACATGCAAAAACCAATATATTTTGCCACATTAAAAATAGAAAATGTAGAAAATTTTATAATACTTTGAGAGATGCAAAGAAATATTTGATTTAAAAAACTCAGAAAACTGAGTACACAAACGATTATCTTTCATATTATAAAAAGTATTTTTACAGTCTTAAAAGTTTTCATGCATGGTGAATTCTTAAACATTTCTTTCTTAGATCAGCAATGAGAAAATAAAAAGTCCACTATCTCCTTTTTTTCTTAATCTTTCTTCGGGTATTAATGCAATAAGACAAGAAAAGAAAATTAAAAGGAGAAACAAAACTTATTATTCAGAGATTACATGGTTTTGACCATAGAAAATCTTTAAAAACTATAGATATTTTGAAATATTATTAAATAAATTACTTGGCAAACTTAGTATAGAATAGCATAGACACAACATTAATATGCAAAGATCAATGGGCTTTGGTTTACTATCAATAAACAAATATGAAATGTATTTTTAAATTATGTCACAGATTACTAGACACAGTACAATATTAATTTTATTCTACTTTTCTATGACTTAAGACAATCTTACTGAAAGTCCCAACATTATTATTTATTTATGACTTAGCATGAAGTTATAAAGCTGGCTTATGTATTTGTATGACATTATATTATAAACTCTTAACATTGACACAATATTGGATAACTGTATTGTGAATTTCTGAGGAAATAAAATATACAAAGCAGTGGACCAAATTAGCTTCATATTCATATACTATAGAAAATGTACAGTAAATAATATCTAGTGTTAAGTAATAAAAGTATAGCTGCATAAAAATCTTGTGTCAATATGGGAATAAATACAACTTATGTAAATTAAATGTAGTTGCCTAAGAAATAAGCAATGGGCAATTGCTTTACTTTTAAACTTTTATATTTGTGATCCAGTCTTAAGATTTTGTTTCAAGCTTAGCTGAGAAACATAAGTACTTTAAAACATTATGAAATTTCACTTTAGAGAGATGATGATTTTTAAAAAATAAAAGCTTACTTATGAATATCTTTTTATGTAATTGCAACCTCAGATTTTTGACATGCAGACTTTTTAATGAATGCAGGGTTATTAATCTTTTCACTAAACAAACTTGAGATAGTGTGGTTGTTTTTCAGGTTTCCTTCTATGCTTTAAATGCATGTTTTATCAGCCTAATACTGTCAGATTCATGCTATAGGCTCTATAGCATGGATAAAAATGAATAGAGCCTCCCTGCCAAATCAAAAATATGCAGCAATATATTTAGTTGTCTTTTTCATTTTTATTCCCGTTTTATAATTCAAATTAAATGCTGTGAATTTTATCCAGATAAAGTATTAGCACAGCTATTCCCTCAAATTGCCTTAGGTGAGTACCTGAAAAAAGGGACAGAGGTTGATAAATGATGACAATAAATAAGAATGAAGAGGGAAAATAGAATTAAATAGCTCTTTATGGCTTTCATCTAATATTAAAAACATTACAAATCTAGAGACTCAGTTCATGAACTGAATGCTCTCAAGTTCCACCATCTACTAAGAAAAAAACTTCAAAAAACATTTTACTGTTCTTTGGCCCTTTGCTTTCCCTTGTAGGACAATTCTATCTTATATGAGATTCCAAAGAGGAATTTAGGTACCTCCTTTGATAGATGAAGCCAAGAATGCCCAGGGCAGAGGTATTGTTTTTAATTGATGAAAAGAGGGCACTGCTGCTTTGTCTGGGAATATTTTAAGCACACATCAGGAATCATACCCCTCCCACACACACATGCACACACACCTTCAGAGATAGCGAGCGCAATAAGATTAACTTGGGAGGTTCACAGTTACTAGACTCGGAGGGTGTCACGACAACCAAGTGAGATTTAAATCTCAAGAGAAGAAGGTGAGCATTGCTACCCACTGATAACAATGAGGGAAAAAGATCACCTACAATTTTATTTTAACACTAGATTCATCCCTCTTGACATATTGTTAAATGCAGTAAGTTATTTCTTAAAGTTTCGAATCCTGGCTGACAAGGATCTTAAACATGACTTTGAGAACTGATTTTGAGACAGATCACTTTGTAGACAAAGTGATCTGTCTAATCTAGAAGCTGGAACATGCTTCACTATTCATCCTAAAATAATGATGACAGGTGGACATCAAATAAATGAATCATTTTTATGCACTGGCATATGAATGAAAGGAAAAATAAGAACTTGCCTTATTACAGGTATTACTGGGTGACAGTTTGAGATGAAACTGTAACTTGAGGACTTTCACAGTAAGGTTTGGGCGTTCTGTTGCCATTGTGAGTCTACTCACACGCTCAAGATTACAGAGGAGTCTCCAGGGTGTCAAGGGCACATACCACCCTTCTGCGGTTCCATGCAGGTGTGGATATTCAACCTGCAAATTGCTTACAGGGTCATAGCAGCTGCCAGCTTTCAGGGCAGGAGATCAGGCTTTCTTAAGAGAGAAGTATCTGACCGGGAAAGGAATCCGTAATATTTACAAGAGCTGGTACTGGGTGATCAAAAGTTAAATCAGATGTAATAGTGGAAATTATCCAGCTGAAAAGTGGAGTATACAACGTTTTCTGAAAGATCCTTCTCACATTACCTTTGGAAGCAGTGGATACATGAAGTATGTCCATGGGGTCAAATAGAATTTGGAATGTGAAAAAAACTCAAAAGAAGAAAGGACTTAGGATAATTGAGACATCTCACCTGTCATCTGAAGTTGCTGCAACAATAGGATACAGAGCTGGAAAGGTTAGGGATGTGTCACATTAGGAATAGGGAGTAAGATGATTGCGGACACAATAGCTCAAGGAAAGTGATGTGATGTTCCCGAGATTGCATTTTATGTGTTCATGTATTTCATTAACTTTCCTGCATTTTAATTTTAAAGAACATTTCACGTGTATGCAAAGAAGTTCAATAGAAATCTTTCAATAAGCATTACTATTCTAAATATTATATAATTTTAAAATAAATAGTCCCAGCAGAAATGTCCATCTGGTAACATATTGAAATATAGAATTATCAAAATGTTAAAATTTCAGAATTCCTGAAGTTTCTGCATTTAATAGTGTAAAAGTATGCAATCATTATTGTATGTTGATCATTATTACAATTAAGAATATAGGTTTGGCCGGGTGCGGTAGCTCAAGCCGGTAATCCCAGCACTTTGGGAGACAGAGGTGAGGGGATTGCCTGAGCCCACAGGTTTGAGAACAGCCTGGGCAACTTGGTGAGAACTCATCTATAAATAAGTCAAAAAATTAGCCGGGCATGGTAGTGTAGGCCAGTAGCTCCGGCTACTTAGAAGGCGGAGGCGGATGGATCGCCTGAGCCCAGCAGGTTGATGCTGGGGTGGTCATGAGAGTGCCACTACACTTTAGCCTGGGCAATGGAGTGGGACTCCAACTCAGAATAAATAAATAAATAGATAGATAAATAAATAGATAGATAAATAAATAAATTTTAAAAAAGAATGTAGGTTCAACTCTCAGCTCTAATATAATAAATTTCAGCTCTACTAATCATAATGTAATAACAAACCACTGATTTTCAACATCAAAAAGCCATTTACTTTAGTAAAGCAAGAATGTTGAAATACTTGATCAAATTTCGCTATAATATTTGAAACTATAACTGCAAATAATTTCATCATTTTCAAAAACCCCTATAAAAAAAGATTCTTTATAGCCATATTCTATCCAACTTGAACTTTAACTAAAGAAATACTATTTCAGTAGTTGTCTTAATTCCAATATTCTTTCTTCCAAGTTTTATGCAATGTTTTACTTTTTTATTGTTATATGGCCAATTGTGTATTCAGAAACCATTGAGCAGGATAAATTAAATGTTGCAATTGATAAAACCTCTACTTTTAAAAAGTATCAGGAACAGAGGGGTAAAACTGAGTTTTATCTAATTCTTAAAGAAGAGATGATTCAAGCAGAAAGTTAAAGTCTCCTAAATTCATCTGATTAAAGTAAATTAAAATTAAAAAATGAAAAATAAAAACTGACAAATAGCATAAAGAAAAGACACAAGAGATTCTTATTAATATGAATATAAATTATAATGTTGTGGTATAAATATAGATTTTGTTTTAGAATTCAGCAAGTGACAAATGAAATTGTGCTATGACCAAGTGTGCTTTCTTTTAAAACAGCAAGTCTGACTCAGGCAAAAGAAAGAAATAAAAGGCATCCAAATTGTCAAGAAGGAGGTCAAAATATCTTTGCTGATAACATGATTTTATACCCGGAAAACCCTAAAGGTTTCTCCAAGAAACTCCTAGATGTGATAAACAACTTCAATAAAGTTTCAGAATACAAAATCGATGTGCAAAAATCAGTAGCATTTCTGTATACCAGTAATACTCAAGCCAGGAATAAAATCAAGAGTTCAATTCCATTTGCAATAGACACACACACACACACACACACACACACACACACACACACGGGAATATATAACCAAGGAAGTGAAAGTTAGATATTTACAAGGATAATTACAAAACATTGATTAAGGAAACTGTAGATGACACAAACATATAAAAGAACAGTCCATGTTCATGAGTTGGAAGAATTAATATTGTTAAAATGATTGTTCTGTCCAAAGCAATCTACGGATTCAATGCAATTTCTACCAAACTACTAACATCATTGTTCACAGAACTAGAAAAAGAAAAATTCTAAAGTTCATAGGGAACCAAACAAGAGACTGGATAGCCAAATCAATCCTAAGTAAAAAGAAAAAGGCAGAGGCATCATATTAACTAACTTTAAATTATACTACAAGGTTATAGTAACTAAGACGGCATGTTACTAGTAGAAAAATAGACAGCTAGACCAAAGGGAAAGAATAGAGAGCCCATAAATAAAGCCACATGCCTACATCAAATTGATCTTCAACAAAGTCAACAAAAATAAACAATGGGAAAAGAACATCCTAGTCAATAAATGGTGCTTGCAAAATTGTCTGGCTATATACAGAATACTGAAACTGGGCCTCTAAGTTTCACCATGTAAAAAAATTAATTCAAGATGGATTAAAGCTTTAAACATAAGTTCTCAAACTATAAAATCCTACAAGAAAATCTGGAAAACCTCTTCTGGTCATTAGCCTAGGCAAAGAATTTATAAAAAGGCTTCAAAAGCAAATGCAACAAAAACAAAAGTTGACAATGAGACTTAATTAAGTTTTTAAAAAGCTTCTACATAGAAAAAAAAATTAATCAGCAGAGTGAACAGAAAACTTTCAGAATGAAGGGAAATATATGCTCAAAACACTAACCATCAGAGAAATGCAAATTAAAGCCAAAATGAAATGTGGTATATATACACACTGTGGTTTACTATGCAGCCATAAAAAAGAACACAATCATATTCTTTGCAGCAACATGGATAGAGTTGGAAGCCATTATCCTAAGTGAACTAACCCATAAACAGAAAGCCAAACACTGCATGTTTTCACTTACATGTGGGTGATAAACCAAGGTACTCACGGACATGAAGGTGGAAATAATAGACAGCAAAATGGGGAAGGTAATGAGGGGAAATAGGGGTTCAAAAACTACCTATTGGGTGCATGTTTATTATTTAGGGGTGAGGATACAAGAAGCTCACTTCCACCCGTCTGCAATATGCTCATGGAACAAATATGCACTTGGATTCCCTGAAACCCAAAAAAGTAAGTAATAAAACCATTTGTCACTGAGAGACCCACACTACAAAAAAATGTTAAAGGGATTTCTGTTAAGATGGAAGGAAGATGGTCCTAGATTGAAATATGCGTGTCCACAAAGGAATGGAAAGCATTGGAAGCAGTCATTGCATGGGAATATATTGTGAACACTTAACCATGTCAATCGTTTTCTGCAAATGCATGTTTATCAGAGGCAGAGTTTTCCATCTTAAGGAGCCACAATCATTACTTAAACTTGATGAGGTGGGAGGGTCTGGGATCCAACACAGATGAAGAATTGACCATACTAAGGAAGGTTTTTTTATTCTGAACAGGAAGAAAGAATATATGCAAATGTCAGTGGATTGCGAAGAAAATTTTTTTCCTCTTTTTTTCCTTGGATCATGAGTTAAGGGGAAAGAAAGGATGGCAAAATCAGAAAACAGCTGGATTTTTCTTTTCTAGATTCAAGATCAAATAAAAAATTGCATGGATTTTTGTGGGTAAACCTAACTTGGAGACTTGGAACCATAAATAACCTAATGTAAAACTGAATTTGATGCCAGTAGTTATTTAGAATAGTTACAGTAGGTAATGATTCTAATTAAGCATCTAATTGTATCTTAAAGCGTTGCTCTATCTGTGGGAAAGTCTAGAAGGCAACACCTGAACCAAGTTATCAACGCTAGCATCACCAGTAACAAGATATATCAGCATCCAATTTAATGCAAAAAGAGAAGCACATGACTTCTGTGGTATTCTTACCCAAATGAATAACTTCAAATTAATTATGAGAAAGTATTAGACAAACCCAAATTGAGAGACAGTCTTAAAAATAACTAAGTGTTCCAAAGTGGAAGATCACGCAGGATAGGGAAAAACTGAGGATCTGTCACAGACTAGGGGAAACTAAGGACACATGACAAGCAAATGCAACATGGGATCCTGGATTTGAACTTAAAATGTAAAAAAAGCATTCAAAAAAAAACTGTCCAAATATAAATGTGATCTGTATTTTGGATAGCAGTTTTATTTCAGTGTTAGTTTATTGGTTTTGATTGTTGAACTATAGATATGAGATGTTGGCATTAGAGGAAGATAGGGACGAGGGACTAAAGAAACCCTACTATTTTGCAACTTTTGTGTAAATGAAAAATAAGATTTTAATTAAAAAGACAACAAACTCAGGTAAATATCAGGACGTTATGATCAACATAGTTAATTTCATCAGAAAGATATATACTTTCACACAACTATACTGCCATGGGAAAACCGTGGCTTCCTTGGAAGTCCAATAATTTTAAATACTTAAAAATGATGTGTATGCCCTAAATATAAAGTATTAAATGAGTTGGGAAAAAACAGTCTGTCTCATATGTTGCTAAATACATGAAGGAAGCAAAATCCATTCTTTTACTTCATGATTACTTATATATCTATATCTATATCTATATCTATCTATCTATCTATATACTTTCTGATGAAATTAGCTATATATATAGAATATGTGTGCAGTTAATATGTGTATATATGTACATATGTATGCACACACATATATTCTGCTCTCAATAAAGATTCTGAATGGACGCTTAACCAAATTGAGCAGCAGTTCCTAAAAAAATTCTAAGAAAAGTAGGAACAGGAAAAAAGGTCCCTGAAATGCCCCCTCATTGATGGCTTTCCTCAATACATCTAAAAGAAAATTTATGTTTTGAATATTACTGTATTTGCTAGAACTCATAAAATATTGTTGAAAAATAATCGGGATAGTGGTCATCTTTATCTAGTTTCTGTTGTTTTTCACATCGACTTTACTAAATGAATCTGTTAAAAACTATTTATGGCCGGGCTCGGTGGCTCAGCCTGTAATTCCGCGCTCTGGGAGGCCGAGGTGAGTGGATTGCCTGAGCCCTCATCTCTACAATAAATCAAAAAATCAGCAGGGCGTGGTAGCGCGCGCCTGTAGTTCCAGCTCCTTGGAAGGCTGAGGCAGAAGGATCGCCGGAGCCCAGCAGGTCGAGGCTGCGGTGGCCGGGAGCGGCCACTGCACTCCAGTCTGGGCGACAGAGTGAGACTCCAACTC
>CAUYQG010016544.1:0-13407 GCA_963574415.1 Tarsius wallacei
TAGTTCCAGCTACTCGGAAGGCTGAGGCGGAAGGATCGCCGGAGCCCAGCAGGTCGAGGCTGCGGTGGCCGGGAGCGGCCACTGCACTCCAGTCTGGGCGACAGAGTGAGACTCCAACTCAAAAAAAAAAAAAAAAAAAAACCTACAGTAAAGCTGAATTCAAGCCCTGAGAAAGCACAAGGGGAAAGTGGCAAGAGGAAGGAAAAAAAATCACTGACTTCCAAAACAAGTTAGAATCAAATCCAATTCCCAACCACTGTCTACAAGACCTTGCACAGGCTTCCCTCTGACCACTCTGACCCATGCATGATCTATACACTCTGGCCAGGGGAGTCCTCCTTTCTCTTTCTTCAGCATACAAAATCCCACTTCGTACAAAATCCCCTTTGGGTTGTGGTTGCCTAGGCCTTGAAGACGTATTTTCTCAAATCTTTAGCTCAAAGTCTCTTCCCTGAAGAGGCCTTCACTAACTACCTAATGAAATTAGCACTACCCCTGTATCATAATAACCCCATTTTATTATTTTTAGGACTTATATGTATTAATATTAGCTGTAAAGTACCTTTATTTCATGGTTTACTTGTTTATTTTTTGTCTTTTCCTGCCATAGTTCCAGGCATCTAGAAAGCACTTAATAGATGTTTTTGAATGATATTAAATAAATGAAGAACTCTGAAATACGTATTGGTTATGCATAACCATGGAGACATAGATTCTTATATGTGTAGAGCCACTGCAGAAAAATATTTTTCATCATTCCAGGGACAATTTCTTTCCTCTCACTGTCCAAATTAAGGAGGATTAATGCTGCCAAGTTTTTCTGGAATGTATGAATAATTAGCTGGAAAGATGAGATGTTGAGAGACAGGTCTAATAGATACTCTGACTAAATTCAGTTGAGAGCCTATAGATGCATTATTGATTATGCATGCATTCAGCTTCTTGCTGTTTGCACAGCAACTCTTGCACCAATGAATAAACTCTGGAAGGATCTATCTACAACCATCTAAACAGAAGTCATTTATCCCAGCAATTAAAAATAAATATGGTCATGAAGTTACTGCAAAAAGAGGATATTTATTTAGTACAATCCTTAAGGAGTTCTATTAAACTTTGTACTCTTGAGACGACCCCTGGATTTGGCACATTAGATAATATCAGGCCATATTTTATTAGGAATTGATGTTTCTCTTGCATGTCAGTGCACAGTAGATAATTTGAACAAAAATATATTGGCTAAAGAAACAGTGAGCTAATAACAGCTTTTGATCTGGGAAACTTGCCAATCTTGATGGCATCAAATGTGCATCATATATTAAGGAAAGTTATTATTCCTCTGTATTTAACTTCGTTATTAAGAAATTCCCGACCCAATCTGAAGAGAGATGTGAACAAAAAAGTAAGATATTAAAACGCCTTCTACACTCTTAAACTCACAAATAGAACTCCTACCCTGTAGGATTAACTGATTGTCCTGGCCATTTAGCGATGCTTGACATCCTTTGAAAGCAAATATCTCTGCAATAATTCTGCAGGGTATTAGTCTTAGAGCCTTCTCTTCCTCCAGAGCTTACCTCCTGAAAATATAATCTTCAAGAAAACATTGTGTGACCTTAGGTTTGCCTAGCCAAATGGAGTTCCGCTACCACTAGTTTACGGAATCTGGTACATGAAAGGTGATCTGTTACTTCTTTTTTTTTTTTTTTTTATTTTATTTTATTTTATTATGTTATTGTGGGGTACAGTTAGGGGTTAGGCATACAAAAATGTTTCGTTCAGGTACCCTTGTTGATAAGAGGTGTCTCCCCATCCCCATCCCCATCCCCATCCCCAGACAAATACCCACCACCATTAATGGCCAAATCCAGGAATCTTTGTTTCATTTTCATCCTTGTGCTCATAACCAACGCCCTCTCTTTTTTAAGCTTCAGAAATCCAGCACATTCCAACTCTTCACTGATCCTCTATAGCTTACTTTTGACTGCTAGATTTCTTATTTAGCCCCTGTAACAAGTTTTAAAAGTAAAATATGGAAAACATGTGCCAATAAAGAACAAAGAAATGACCATGCCATTATACAGAAAGGTATTATATATACATATAATATAATTCAAATTACCTTTGGACTTGAGACTGCAACATTATTCTTCTCTGGGTCTCCAGCCTGCCCTTCAAATTTTGGACTTGTTGGTTTCCATAATATATGAGACAATTCCTTAAAATCAATCAATCAGTCTAGACTGATATTTAACCAAAAACTGGATACCATGGCCTAGCTAAGTGGATACATAAAATTAACTATCATATATATATTTGGCATATATATAATATATATATGCCAAAAATGTAGGCACATTTTAAGTGACATTACTATGTATTCTTCTTCAAAGTTGAATTAAAATATGGTAGCAATGTGTAGTATGACATCTGTTCAACAATGCTTCCGCCATTTTCTTTGACTGTCCTGCCTGGTGATGCTAGCATTCATTTGATTAATGCCATCATTTGAGCGAACATTTTTGGCACCATGTAAAATATACACATACACATATATGTATATAGATGCATTATACATACACATATATAACAGATATATTTATATTGTTATTTGAGTTTTACATCATTTCTATTTCGGTGTGGTGCCCTGAAGTTTATATAGCAACAGTTGCGTTCATTAACTCATTAACTGTTTTTAACCCCATGTGGTAGACTAGACAATTGTATTTGCCAGAACCAATAGGATGTGGTGTGTGGGAGTGTGTGTGTGTGTGTGTGTGTCAGAGAGAGAGAGAGAGAGAGAGAGACAGAGATTGAGTGATTCATTTTAAGGAACTGTCTCATATGATTATGGAAACTAGCAAGTCCAAATTTGAAAGCCAGGCTGGAAACCCAGACAAGAGTTAATGTTGCAGTCTCAAGTCCAAAGGCAATCTGAAGGTGGAATTTCTTCTTCTCTGGATCTAAATATTTTCTCTTAAGACTTTCAACTTATGGGATGAGTCCTACCCACATTACAGAAGGTAATATGCTTTACTCAAAGCCTACATATTTAAATGTTAATAACATCTAAAAAATATGTTCACAACAACATCTAGACTGGTGTTTGACCAAAAACTCGTGTTTGACCATGGCCTAGACAAGGAAATACATAAAATTAACTATCACAACAGTTAATATTATTACAGTTTTACAGATTAAAAAGTACACTTTGTAAGGCTTATCTAACCAAAGCAATCATGTACCACATGTTGAAAGTTACGCTAGAAACAAAATCTTTTTCTCCTCATCACATGCACATTCCATTAGCCATATTGCCTTTTGTATTATTGCAGTAGATTTCAACTTTTATAGGAATAAGTTTTACATTCTCTCCAATGAGACACTCAAAATCCAGACTGTATTTGGCTCTCACTTGATAGTCAAAGCTCCACACCTGCGCAATGTCAAGAGCATAGACCTTGTTTGGAGGAGGTGAGTACTGACACAAAATGTGACCCTTTAGAGGTAATCTAAGACATCAAGTTTGTAATGTCACTCAAGGGAGTACTTCAGAATTCACAAAAGCTACTTCATCTTTCAACACACATTTCCAAAATCCAAAAGTATTTTTCAGTGCACAGAGCCAGACAGCACAGAACATAAAACTTTACATCAAAAATGAACCTTGATGTGAAAGACAATGTCAAGAGAATAAGAAGATGAGCCACAGACTGGGAGAAAATATTTGCAAAGGACATATTTAACAAAGGAGTGTTATTCGAAGTATACAAAAATACTCTTAAAGCTAACAATAATAAAATGGAATAAACCAATTAAAATGGGCGAAGGACCTGAACAGACACTTCACTAAATAAAATATACAGATGGCAAATAAAGCACATGAAAAGATGCTCAACATCACATGTCATTAGAGAATTGCAAATTAAGACAATAATAGAATGCCACTACACACCTAATAGAATGGCCAAAATCCAAAACACTGACAACACTACATGCTAGCAAGAAACAGAAAAAAAAACTCTCATTCATTGCTGGTGGGAATGCAAAATGGCACAGCTACTTTGGAAGATAGTTTTCCAGTTCCTTAGAAAACTAAATACAATCTTCCCATAAGGTCCAGCAATTGTACTCCTTGGTATTAACTCAAATGATCTGAAAACTTATATGCACACAAAAACCCACACAGAGAGGTTTATATCAGCTTTATTCATAATTGTCAAAACTTGAAAACAACCAGGATGTCCTTCAATAGGTGAACGGGAGTTTTAGTCCATTTTCTTTTGCTATAAAGGAATATCTAAGACTGGATAATTTACAAATAAAAAGGTTTACTTAGTTCATGATTCTGAAAGCTGAAAAGTTCAAAGTTACATGGCTATATCTGATGAGGGCCTCATGCTGCATAATAATATGATGGATGGCATCATATGGTGAGAGCATGTGCAAGGCTGTGAGTGGATGGGTGTAAAAAAGACAGAACAGGAGAAATGACCTCACTTTATAACAATCTACTCTCATCAGTTCCACAAGAGCAAGAACACATTCAATCCCAGAAGACAACATTATCTTCCTTTATGAAGGAAGATTCCTCATGACCCAAATGTCTCTTAAGGACTCCACCATACCTGTATAATGAGCATTTGTATACCTATCCCTGAATTGTGCCCCACATCTTTAAAATAAAAAAATTTTTTTAAAAAAGATGCCACCACCTCTCAACAATATCTTTGGGGACCAAGACTCAACATAAGTTTTTATGGGAACAAGCCACATCAAAACCAGAAGCAATAGGTAAGTAAATTGTGGTCATTCAGACACAGAATATTATTCAGCACTAAAAAGAACTATTATGCCATGAAAATACATGGAGAGAGACAATCTATGGAATGTGAGAAAATATTTGCAAACCATACATCTGATAAGGGGATAATATCCAAAATACATAAAGAACTCAACTCAATAGCAAAAAAAAAAAAAACCTAAAAATGGGCAAAATACCTGAATAGACAGGTACCATATGATCCAGCAACCCTACTTCTGAGTATATATCCAAATAAAATCAATATGTTAAAGAGACATCTGCACTTACATGTTCACTGCAGCATTATTCACAACAGCAAAGATATGGAATCAACCAAGCGCCATCGGCAGATAAGTGGATAAATAAAATGTTATACACAGACACATAGCACACAAAAAAAAGAGAAAATTCTGCCATTTGCAAAACACGGACGAATCTGGAAGACGCTATGTTGAGTGAAATAAACTATGCATGGAAAGACGAATACTGCATGATCTCACTTATACGAGAACTCTACCAAAGCCAAACCCACAGAAGCAGAGGGTAGAATGGTAGTTGCCAAAGGCTGGAGAAGGGTGAGAAAAACGAAGAGAAGTTGGTCAAACGGTATAAAGTATTAGTTACTCAGGATAAATGAGTTCTAGAAATCGAAGTTATAGCAAGATCACGACAGTTAATAATACTATGTAGTATACTTGAAACTGGCTAAGAGTAAATCTCACCCCCAAAAAAGTGGTAACTATGTGAGATGATGGATATGTTAATTATCTTGCTAGTGGTAATCATACAGGTATATCAAAATATCATGTTACATATCTCACACATATATAATTTTTATTTGTAAATTATACCTCAATAGAACTGGAAAACTAAAATAAAAGGTAAAAAAGAAAAAAAAAGAAAGGGAGAAAGAGAAGGAGACAGAAAGTGAGGGAGGAAAAAAGGGAAGGAGAGATGGAGGGAGGGAAAGATGGAGGGAGAAAAGGAGGGAGGAAAGGAGGGAGGGAAGAAGGAAGGGAAGACAAGAGATGGAGGAAATTTAAATGCATATTACTAAGTGAAAGAAGCCAACCTGAAAAGGCTGTATACTGTATAACTACAACTATATGACAGTCTATGAAGACAGATTAGAGTACCAGAATAGAGTATCATTAAATGATACTGTAATTGTGGATACATGTCATTATACATTTGCCAAAACCCACAGAATGGACAACACCAAGAAGGATCCTTAATGTAAATGACAGACCTTAGGTGATAATAACGTGTCGATGTAGACCCATCAGTTGCAACAAAAACACTCTCGTGGTATTGATAATGGGGAAGGCTGCAAGGTGTGTAGGTAAGAAATACATTGGAGCTCTCTGTACTTTCTGCTCAATTTCGCTGTGAACCTAAAGGCGCTCTAAAAATAAAGTCTCGGTAAGAAAAAAAAAGAACTTTGGTTTTGAGAATAAAAAGTGTGAATAAAAGGACAGACTGAGCGACTACAAAGTAGAGAAAGGTATATAAAAGAATCCCTCCAAATAGTGGTTTGTGGTGAGTGGTACCAGAAAGCTTGCTACTATACGTTAGAGTATCTGGGTTCTAATCCCAGTTCTATCACTCTCCAGGTAGTTTGACCTGGAAAAATTCCCTCAATCTCTCTGTGACTTGCCTAAATGACTGATCGGTGGCCAAATCTTTGTCTATGTAGAGTAGTCCTTTTTTATCCAGGATCTGACTTTCTGAAATCTCATTTACCTGTAGTCAACCATAGTTTAAAAATCTTAAATGGACAATTCCAGAAATAAACAATTCATAAATTTTAAATTGCACACCATTCTAAGTAGTGTGAGGAAATATCAAGTGCCCTGCTCCATGTCACCTGGGATGTGAATCACCTCTTTGTCCATTATATCCATGCTGTATACACTACCTGCCCATTAGTAACTTAGCAGCCATCTTGTTTATCACAGTGACTGTCAAGGTATAGAAGTACTTGTGTTCAAGTAATCTTTATTTTACTTAATAATAGTTCCAAAGCTCAAGATTAATGATGCTAACATATTTGCTATAATTATTCTATTTTATTATTAGTCATTGTTGTTAACCTCTTATTGTACCTAATCTGTGAGTTAAACTTTATCATAGGTATGTGTGTACAGGAAAAAAAACCCCAGAATATATAGGGTTTAATATTATCTACAATTTCAGGCATCCACTGGAGGTCTGGGGTCTTATAACGTAACCCCCGAAGACAAGGGAGGATTACTATATAACTAAAAGTCTACATGATATCTACACTCAGATGTTGAAACAGTTCTTCAGATTTTGCATGTCCAGAATTCAACACATGATATTCTCCCTCCCTGGCAAACACAGCCCTCATCCAGTGTTACCCACTCCGGTCCCTCTATCTGCTCAAGCCCTGACACTCAAAAGTATCCTTGATGCCTTTCTTTCTCTCCCACCTTGACACCATTTAACCAATCGTCAGGTCTAGTCAATTATACCCTCTAAATAACTCCTCTTCTCTCCATTTTCAATGTTGTCCGCTAGTCCAAATGGCCAACATATCTCACCTGGACTATTCTTCTCAGTGTTGTACTCTCATCCTTTCTAAGCCCCCACTGAGTACCAAAAAATCTAAATGATCTTTTTCAGTGCAAACATAATCAAGTCATTCCTTGCACAAGTCAAGTATCACTCCCTGAAAGTCCCTTTCCCACCCTCCAAACCGTGACAAAGTCTCATGGCATTCTCCCTCTTCTTCATAGTTCTTGTGTAATTTTACACATATTTGTGTTTCATTTTATTTTTTAATATTTTATTTTTTAATATTTTATTTTATTAATGCCTGAATAGAATTTCATTAATTCCTGAATAGAATTCATACACATCCTTTGATCACCAAATACCCCTGGCCCCAACATATGTTTGCCACATAGAAGGATTCAATGCATACTCTTGAATGAATAAATGTTCTCATGGATAAAATTAATAGAATGAGATTCTTTGGACTTCTAAAAACAATAATTAATCCTGCATCTTGAGATCCCCCCCACAAAAAAAGATCTAAGTTTGCTGAAAGTGAAAGTCCAGATGATTTCTAAGGTCCCTTCTAATGTGCATTTCTACAAAGCTACCATAAATAGTTAAAAAACAAAAAACCTCCCTCACCACCAACTCGGGGGGGAAAAAGAGAGTGAAAACTCACAAAGGGAGACTCTGAGATGCTTAAGCTAATGGTGAAGATGCAGAGCTGGAAGTATTTACAGGGGAAAGAGAGAAAGTGAACATATGAAACCATGGCCCCCGGAGAATTCAAAGAGAGATGAGTAAAAAATGAACTGCATCTGAGGGTAAACCAGGCAAATCTATCCACAGAAGAAATAACTTTCTAGAATTTTGAATAAGGAAGAACACGAAATAGAACAACCCAAAAGAATTACTGTAAGAGCAACAAGAAGGCAGGCACCTGTTTCAAGGGAGCCCAAATGTAGGGTCCCCCATATTTAGAGCCATTAAAAGCTAGATTGGCAGACTTTCAAAAGATAAAAAATTTGGCAGAATGAGACAAGGAGGATTTGCCAGATTAATATACCAACCACTGACAAGAAATCTGTCTATGTTAATTAAGCATATTTATATACATGTATGGTAAGAGTTCCTGTCCCATATATCACATAATCTCAGGACAGCTGGGAGAGGGAGATATAACAGTCCTAGCATACTCCATAATATGGTGACATCTGGATAATATAGTAATACCCCATATGAGTAGTCCATTACTACTACAGTAGATGTTAAACCATAAACAGCACTTTCACTTTTAGGAGCTTTTAGTTGAATAGACCTGAAGATACAGCAAATATAAATGTTACCACATGAAAGAAGATCCTTTCATAAATTAAAGAAGATTGAATATTCCTCCTGAGCAAAGAATATACAGTTAAGATTTTTCTTTTTTGAAAAGTAACATATGGAGAAAACTTCTGGGTGAAAGTTTCCAACTCAGACTAGACATTTCCCCCTCCCCCCTCTCCAGAACCTATTAAAATTACAGTGAAGACATAACAGGATTAAAAATCTACAATGAGGAAAATAACATGTTCACGGGCAAGAATGTCAGCAAATATCTAAGATAAAAGGAAATAAAAGAATGTCAATAAGTGAAATCGAAAAAACTGCAGACTAGAATATTTGTGGAGTGGGTTTCAACGGAGTGAATCCTGGAGCTACTGTGAAATGCAAATTGGCAGATAAGTGAATGGGACGTGGAAGTGAGGCTGAAAAAAACTGAGTCAATGACAGGTTCTCTACCTATGAACGATCAGCTTATTTTTCCTCTTCCCTTACACCTGCATGCTGGACAAGCTTCCTACCCACTCATATTAGAGCTAAGTCTGCCAGTTAAGTCAAGCACCCCCTGCATACACAGAGCTCCCTAGGAACATTCCAATTTCCTCACTCTAAAATATTACCAGATACTCAGAAATCAATGACCATTTGAAGAAAACCCACTTCATGTAAAAATAGAAAGAAAGAAAATTTAAAAAGCAAACAAATAGAAAAACTGATCCTGAAGAAACGAGGTTTCCTTTAATGCTTTAATTTCTAATAGATATACTGAAAAGTGTTCAAAAACACATGAAAAAAGGAATAACTCAAAATGAGAAAGATACTCTTAAAAACTAAATGTATGATTTTTAAAAAGTTTAAACGCCATCAGAAGTTTAGATGATAAAGCTGAGGAAATCTTACAGACTGTGGAATAAGAGGGAAAGAAAGAGAAAAAAAGAGAGAAATCAAAAACATAAAGAATCAATCTAAGAAGTAAAATATTTGACTACTAGGAATTCTAGAAAGAACAGAGAAAAGAAAGGGATGATTACTATTAGGGTAGTAATAAAAGAAAATTTCCCAGAGCTTGAGAGACAAAAATTTTAAAAGAATCCAAGAGATATAAGCAGAAGATCCATGCTTAAGTACATTTTAGTAAAACTTCAGAACAAAAGAACAGAGAACTCTGACATCTGAGAAAGAGAGAGAACAAACAAAACACAGAATCTACAAAGGAATGAGAAAGTCGGGCTGCCATCAGATTTTCATCAGAAGTAGTACAAACTAGAACACAGTTATGCAAGATTTTCAAAATACTGAAGGAAAATATTTAGATCCTAGAATTCTCCATCCAGACAAATTTCAGGTAAACATAAAAGGAAATTAAATCCATTTTCTGACATGCAAGGCTTCAGAAACTTTACCGGCATTCTGCAGAAGATACTTAAAGATATCCCCCAGCAAAACAAGAGTGAAATCGAAAACAAGAGTGAAAACCAAGAAAAGATGTAAGATATAAAGAATACTGCAGCAAATCAAAATATGCATGAAAAGAAATCCCAGGGTAACAGCTTACAAAGCAATCTGTGCAAATTAGAGCCAGAATCATTTGGATCCAGGATAGTTTTAAGAAAAAGAAAATGGAATGCAGTGTAACTATTAAAGAAAAATTTTTAAAAAGCTGTAAATTATAGGTATAGTAAAGCAAACACATATTTCTGCTCAAAAGAAGCCATGAAGGAGGCAATCATAAATTCCAGGGGAAAAAATTTACCCACAAAAATGGCCTAACGAAAACAAATTAAAATAAAATCTAATCTTGAACAACTGATGGAGTCTGAAAGGTCTCTTTTTTATCTTCTTGTATCTTGGTTGATGACATTGGAACTGTACAAAATGAAATGTAATCATAACATATTTCAGCTCTCCCCTGAATAATATTTACATAAAGAGGGTCAATACGTGCAATGGTGCAGGGAATCATGACAGAATACAAAAATGGAGACAATTCTCCACCTTGTTCTAGAAGCAAATCACAACAGTGAAACTTCACAACCACTCCCAAAAAAAGGTGGAATATACTTCCTTTCTCCTTGAATCTGGGCTGATTTAGTGAATTATTTTGACCAAAAGAATGTAGCAAATGTAGCAGGGCTGGTTGCAGAGGCTCTCGCCTGCAACCCAAGAGCTTTGTAAGGCAAAGGCAGGAGGATGGCTTGAGGCTAGGAATTAGAGGCCAGTTTGGGCAACATAGCAAGACTCTATCTCTACAACAAGTAAAAAATTAGCCAGTCTTGGTGGTGTGCGCCTGTCGTCCCAGCCACTCAGAAGCCTGAGGCAGGAGAATCAAGGAGGATTGCTTGAGCTCAGGAGTACAAGGCTGCAGTAAGCAGTCCAGCCTGAGCAGCAGAGTGAGACCTGGAGGAAGGGAGGGAAGGAGGGAGGGAAGGAGGAGGGGGAAAGAAAGAAGAAAAGAAAGAAAGAAATGCTGCAATAGCAAGGGTGTGCAATTTCCAAGCCCAGGACTCAAGAGGCCTGACCTGCTTCTGTTCTCTCTCTTGGAATCCTGTCAGCACCCTTATGAACAAAACCAAACTAGCATGCTGGGTGATGAGACAAACATGGCCCATTTCTCCCCAGTAGCCCCAACCAGCATCTGTCAAACCTCCACAAGCAGAACTGTCTAGCTGCCCACAGATGCTGGTGTGAAACAAGCCAAGACCTGAACAACTGCCCAGTTAAGGCCAGCCAAAAGGTTTGGCCCACAGAATCATGAAGTAAAGAAATGGCTGCTGTTTTAAACTACTGAAATGTGGGGGTGATGTGTTACATGGCAAAAGCTGTTTCAAGCAGATAGGCAATCCAGAGCAAGATTACATTGATTCAAAGGCTGAGCCCATAATTTTAAATTATGTGATTTTGAGTAAGTTACTTCAGTTCTCAATGACTGTTTCTTTATCTATGAAATATGAGTAAAATATACTATCTACCTCATGTGTTAAGTATTAATATATATAAATATACATGGGGTACCCAAAAAAAGTATACAAATTTTAAAAGATGTTATCTATATATTACTTTTGGAAGTTGAATTAAATTACTGTAGCAATATGTAGTATGATGTTTACTCAACCATGCTTCCAGTATTTTCTTTGACTGTCCTGCCTGTAGCATAATGACGCTAGCAATCCTTTGATTAATGCCATCTTTTGAGTGAACATCATACTTAAAATGTTTCTACAATTTTTTTTGGCATCCACATATATGAAAAGAAATTTGAGTTATTGCATATACAGCAATTAGAACAGTGTCTGGCATATTGTAAGTACTCACATATTTGTTATTACTTAAAATTAGAAAATTTAAATGGTACTTATTAATTTTCAACATCTAGAATTATACACAAAGTATAAATGACTTAACTGTAGCTACAGAATTCACAGCAACTTAGGGGGATTTAGCCTCTATAATAACTCAGTGATCTATCACAGAAACAAAGTTCTGAGTACTACATGCACTCACTCATAAGTGGACCCTGAACATTTATCATAATACTGTAAGAAAGGGATTGGCAGTAGTGGCACACTGCCAGGGGAGGGAGCACATAACATCAATAAGAGTACCCAATCTCAAATCAGGCGAAGTGGGGACCAAGGAGAGGCCCGAACTTTACCTGTACGATGACCCCTTATGTACCTGACTCTGAATTGTACTCCACATCTTTAAAACTAAAATTTAAATTTAAAAAGAATAGAATAAAAACGTTAACAGTCTTGTGAAAATGCAGCTGTCAGAAGCTAGGAGGTAGAAATAAGAAAGAATGAATAGAAGATGGTAGGTTAATATATTCATCATACAAAGCAGGGAAGCAAAAGAAGCTGCCTATAGTGATGAAGACAAGAAATAGAGGTTATGTGAAAATGTGGGCCAGGCACAGTGCCTCACACTTGTAATCCAGGCATTTAGGGAGGCCGAGGTAAGAGGATTGCTTGAGCCTAGGAGTCCGAGACCAGCCTAGGCAACATAACAAGACCTCATCTCCACAAAAAATAGAAAAATTAACTGGACATGATGGTGCATGCCTGTAGTCCCAGATGTTCAAGAGGCTGACATGGAAGGATTGTCTAAGCCCAGGCGCTTGAGGCTGGGGCAAATCACGATCAAGCTACTGCACTCCAGCCTGGGCAACAGTGTGAGACTCTGACCAAAAAAAAGAAGAAGGAGAAGGAGGAGGAGGAGGAAGTGAAGAAGGAGGAGAAGAAGAAAAAGAAGAAAGAGACAAAAAAGAAAGGGAGAAGGGGAAGGGGAAAGAAGGAAGGAAAGAAAATGTGTATTTTTTGCAGAAGGACACTACATAATAATAAAAGGCTAAATCCACCAGCAAGAAATATCCATCTTAAACATATACGCACCCAACACAGGAGTACTGGATTTTAAAAAACAACTGCTAAATAAACTGAAAGACATGGATACTCACACAATCATTGTTGGAGACTTCAATATCCCACTGTCTTAGACAGATCATCAAGGCAAAAACCTAACAAAGAGATCCGGAACCTTAACTTGGCACACAACTAAATGGATTTAATAGACATCCACAAGCCGGGCTCGGTGGCTCAGCCTGTAATCCCACGCCTTGGGAGGCTGAGGTGAGTGGATCGTCTGAGCCCGCGGGTTCGAGACCCGCCTGGGCAACTTGGCGAGACCTCATCTCTACAATAAATCAAAAAATTAGCCGGGCGTGGTAGCGCGTGCCTGTAGTTCCAGCTACTTGGAAGGCT